>CAUYQV010118910.1:0-12320 GCA_963574575.1 Galagoides demidoff
TTTATAACTTGTGTCTTCACTGTTACTTTGTTTGAAGAATTTAATGATTTCTTCTTTTATCTGTTCCCGAACCAAACTATCATTCAGCATAAGATTATTTAATTTCCACGTTTTTATGGGGGGATGAATGATTTTGTTGGAAATTTAATGATTTCCTCTTTTTTTTTTGAGACAGAATCTCACTTTGTCACCCGGGGTAGAGTGCTGTGGCTTCACAGCTCACAGCTACTCTTGGGCTTAAGCAGTTGTCTTGCCTCAGTCTCCCAAGTAGCTGGGACTATAGGTGCCCCCCACAATACTTGGCTTTCTATATTTGTTGCTGTTGTCATTGTCATTTAGCTGCCCTGGGCCAGGTTAAAACTGACCAACTTCAGTGTATGTGGCTGGCACCATAACCACTATTCTGCAGGCACTGAGGTGATTTCCTTTTTTATTTCTACCCAAACCAAACTGTCATTTAGTATACTAGCAGGTGGTCAGCTTTGGAGTACATACTATGAGCTGATGAGAAAAACATACATTTCTTATCTTTGGCTTGGTGTGTTCTGTGTAAGTCTATTCTATTTTTTCTCGGGTCACATTTAAGTCCTTTTTATCTTTGTTTAATTTCTGTTTATGGGATCTGTTCAGTTCTGTAGGAGGGGTTTTAAGGTCCCTGACTGTTATGGTCTTACGGAATATCATATTGCTCAGACTCATCAAGGTCTATTTCATAAATCTGGGAGCATTTAAGTTTGGCGCATAAATATTTAAAATTGAAATGTCTTCTTGTTGTGTTGTTCCTCGGACGACTATAAAGTGTTTATCTTTGTCTGTCTTTACTTTAATTGCTTCAAATTTGCTTGTATCTGAAAATAAGATTGCAACCCCTTCTTTTATCTAATTTTTGTTTGCTTGAAACACTGTTTTCTATTCCTTAACCCCGAATCTGATTTGTCCTTCAAGGGTAGATGTGTCCCCTGAAGACAATGTACGGATGCCTTTTGTTTTTTTATCCAATTACCCAGCCTGTGCCTTTTCAGTGTTGAATTTAGTCCATTGAAATTTATTGAGAGAATTGATAAGTGTGATTGAGTTCTATTATCTTATTCTGTGAAAGTTCATCGTGTAGTTTTATCCTTTGTGCCATTGTGGAAACTAATTTTTGACCTTTACTTTCTGGGTGTTTACTTTGCTGGTGGTCAGTGTTGAGAATAGGTCTAAATATTTCCTATAGAGCTCGTCTTGTGGCAAATTCCCTCAGTGCTTGTATATCTGCAACAGATTTGATTTCTCCATCAATTTTGAAGCTTAGTTTAGCCGGATAAAGAATTCTGGGCCGAAAATTGTTTTTAATATTGTTGAAGGTAGATGACTATGTTCTTGTGGCTTGGAAAGTCTCAGTTGAAAAGTCTACTGTCATCTGCCTCTGTAGGTCAGTTGACACTTACTCCTGACTGCTTGAAGAATTTTTTCATTCATCTTGACTTTTGATAGGTTCATTACAATGTGTCTTGGAGAGGCTTTGTTTGAGTTGAGATGACCCAGGGTTTGATATCCATCTGAAAGGAGTGCATTGGGGTCTTCTAAAAAACTAGGGAAGTTTTCATTTATGATAGTCTCCAGTAGGCCTTCCATTTCTTTGGGACAATTGTCTTCCTCCTCTGGAATCCCTATTATTCATATGTTTGAATGCTTCATGTAGTCTCATAGTTCTCTAAGTACCTATTCTGCTTTCTGTTTTTTCTTTTTTGCCTCTTTAACTATCTGAGGGCATTTGCCACAAGATGAGCTCTGTAGGAAATATTAAGACCTATTCTCAACACTGACCACCACAATGGACCACCAGCAAAGTAAACACCCAGAAAGTAAAGGTCAAAACTTAGCTTCCACAGTGGCACAAAGGATAAAACTAAAACTCAAAAACTTTATCATGTAGCTCTGAGGTTCTTTCTTCTCCATGGTCTCACCTATGTTTGTTACTTTCTATTGCATCTTTACGTCCCTTATTGTCTCCTTCATTTCCTTAATATTCTTTCTGTATTCTACATATATCTCGTTTGACTTTTGATTCTGTCTTTCCTTTTCCTCATCCATTCCTTTTATTGTCTTTATCATTTATATTTTAAATTCCTTTTCTGTCAAGTCCATTAATTCTTTATAGGTGCAATCTTCTATAGTCACTTTCTCCTGGTACCTTGTTCGTGAAATTCGTCTGTTTTGGTTTTTCATGTTGCCTGAATTTTTCTTCTGGTTCCTTGTTTCTTCTTGTTCACCTCTTTTTCCTCCTTTTTTCTTCTCACTGCCTCCTTTGTTTTAAACATAAGTCCTTGCTCTTGATGACAGTATGTTGCAATATATCGCCAGGGCACCAGTTGGCACTGTGTTTTTTTAGAAGACAGAGCACAACCAGTAAATTCCATGGTACTAATTCCAACCTTAGTTGCCCTTGGTGATTGCCTGATTGTTTTCTCAGCATTCAGAAAATTCTCAGCATTTCCCCTGCTCGATCGGGATCTTAAAGCTCATAAGAATTATTCTGGGGCAGGTCACACAGTGCCCCTGACTCTAATTCCTGTGGGTTGTGGGAGTCCTTAAGCCTGTCCCCAAAGTGGAGTTTTGATCCTGGCAGGCAGCATTAAGACTCTGTGCCTTAGGCCCCTGCTAAGACATCATGAGTTCCCATAGTTCAGTCCTCTGGCAACTGAGACTTTCTCAGTAAGGCTGCCTCGCCAGCCAACAAATGTTTCTATGGCAGATCTACTCCTGTGGGCATTCAAATCTGGTTGCTGTATACTGTTTGAGTCTGCCCACTCTTCCAGGCTGTCCACTCAACACTCAGCTTCCCTGAACAACTGAAAACTCTGGAAAGGCCTCCTCCTGTCCCAGACCTCTTTAGGGGGCCAGCAGATGCTAGCAGGTCACAGTCATTTGCTTAATTAATCAGATTTCCACCTCTCTGGATTATAGGCTGTATCCAGCTCACCACTTTCTCGCTGTGCTCCCTGGGTTATTTCTCTGGTTCAGGTCCCTGTGCCAGGTATGGCTGGTTCTCTCTTTTTCCCCAGTTGTTCTAGGAGAGCTAAACTGCATGATCTGTCTGGTCCACCTTCTTGCACTGTCCCCCATCTCACCCAGTTGATCTACTTTTAGTTATCTGAGGAATCTCAGTACTGTTTTCCATAAAGGTTGTACTAATTTACATTCCTGCCAACAGTATATAAGCGTTTCCTTTCATTGCATCTATGCCAACATCTATTATTTTTTGACATTTTTAAGAGCAAACTTGGTATCTTATTGTGGTTTTAGTTTGTATTTCCTTGATGGTTAGTCATGTTCAGCAATTTTTTCTTACATTTGTTGGCCACTTGAATGTGTTATTTTGAAAAATTATGTTTTTGGCACTTTTTAATGGGTTTGCTTTTTCTTGATGATTTGTTTGAGTTCCTTGTAGAGTCTAAATGTTAGTTCTTTGTTGAATGTATAGTTGGAAAATATTTTCTCCAATTCTGTAGGTTGTCTGTTTACTTTGTTGATTATATTTTTCCTGTGCAGAAGCCTTCTAGTTTAAATACTATGTATTTTTGTTTTTGTTGTATTTGCTTTTGGGGTTTTAGTCAAAAATTCTTTGCCTAGGCCAAAGTTAAAAATACTTTTTTCTCACCTTCCTTCTAGAATTTTTATGAGTTTAAGTTTTATATTACATTAATCCATCTCAATTTAATTTTTGCATGTGGAGAGAGATAGGAATCGGGTTTCTTTCTTTTGCATGTGGCTATCCAATTTTCTCAACACCATTTATTGAATATGGCATCCTTTCCCCAGTGTTATGTTTTTGCCTGCTTTGTTGAAGATCACTTGATTGTAGTTATATGGTTATATTTTTGGGGGTGTTTTCTTTTCTATTTCATTGATTTTATATATCTGCATTTATACCAACACCATATTGTTTTCATTACTGTCGCCTTGTATAAATTGAAGTCAGGTGATGTGATGACTCCAGATTTGTTCTATTTGTTATGCTTTGGCTATTTGGGCTCTTTTTTGATTTTATATGAAATTTAGGATTGTTTTTTCTAATTTTGTTTAAAAGGACATTAATATTTTATCATAATTGCATTGAATCTATAAATTACTATGGGTAGTTAAGGACGTTTTTACAATATTGGTTCTTCAATCCATGAGCATGGAGTGTTTTTCCATTTCTTTCTGTCTTCTGTGATATCTTTCATCAGTGCTTTGTAGTTCTCCTGTTAGAGTTCTTTCACCTCGTTGGGTAAATATATTTCTAGTTATTTTAATTTTTTTTGCAGCTATCGTAGATGGTATTGTGTTCTTGATTTGATTCCCTTCTTTGCTGTTGTAAGTGTATAGAAATTCTGCTTATTTCTATACATGTTGATTATGTATATATGATTGATTATGTACCGTGAGATTTCATTGAGTTTATGTGTCAATTGTAGGAGTCTTTAAAGTTTTCTAGATATAAGTTTTATATTATCAGCAAATAGGGATAATTTGATCTTCTCTCTCCTGATTTGGATGCTCTTTATTTCTTCTCTTGCCTGATCACTCTGGCTAAGACTTTGACTACTATGTTTGGAGTAGTGAAAGTGGATATTTTTTTCTTATTGTAGTTCTAGTTTTTTGAAGTTTTTTTGGATTTGGTTTGCTTGTGTTTTGTTGAGGTTTTTACGTCTATGTTCATCAGGGAAATTGTTCTGTAGTTTTCTTTTTATGTTGCATCCTTTCCTGGTTTTGTTATCAAGATGTTAGTGGCTCAATCTTTTGGAACAATTTTGGTAGAATTAGTACCAGTTCTTCTTTATAGGTCTGGTAGAATTTGGTTGAGAATCTCTCTAGTCCTAGGCTTTTTGGGAAGGAGGGTGATGGTAGACTATTACTGATTTAATCTTTTAATTCATTATTGGTCTGTTCAGGATTTCTGTTTCTTCCTGATTCAAACTTGGGAGATTGTACATTTCCAAAAATTTGGAAATTGAAATTCCAAATTTGAAATTTGGAATTTGAAAATTTGAAATTTCTGACAAAAATAAAATCAGTTGTAATGTCTTTTTTCTTATTTCTGATTGAGCTTATTTTAATCCTTTCTCTTGATTAATCTTAGCTAGTGATTTGTCAGTTTTACTGATCATTTCAAACAACTAACTTTTCATTTCATTGATCCTTTGTATTTTATTGGTTTCTGTTTTATTTATTCTGCTCTGATATTTGTTGTTTCTTTTCTTTTGCTTGCTTTGAGTTTGTTTTGCTCTTGTTTTTATAGTTCCTTGAAGTGTGATATTAGGATGTTACTTTGTGATCTGTCTTTTTGATGTAGGCAGTTAGTGTTAAAAACTTTCCTCTTGGCACTGCTGTTGCTGTATCCGTAGATTTTGGTACTTTGTGTTATTATTACCATTTAGTCAAGAAGTTTTTTGATTTCCATTTTGATTTCATTGTTGACCAAAAGATCATTCAGTAGCAAGTTGTTTAATTTCCATGTATTTATATAATTTTGAGAGTTACTCTTGGGATTGGTTTCAATTTTGTTTGAAACTAGTGGTTTTACTCCACTGTGGTTTTAGAAGATACATTGTATGGTTTTTTTTTTTTTTTTTTTTTTTTTTGAGACTGAGTCTTACTAGATTGTCCTTGGTAGAGTGCCATGGCGTTACAGCTCACAGCAACCTCAAACTCTTGGGCTTAAGTGATTCCTTGCCTCAGCTTCCCAAGCACTATAGGTGCTCACCACAAAGCCTAGCTATTTTTATGTTGGCAGTTGTTATTGTTGTTTAGCTGCCCCAGGCCAGGTTCAAACCTACCAGCCTAGGTGTTTGTGCTATGTTCTCTACCCACTGAGCTACAGGTGCTGCCTATCAGTAGCTATCAGAAGCTTAAGAAATAATACATGTACTATGTAACACATTAATTTGATCACTCAGTTTGTCCGAGCTTTGTAAAATCTGTGGTATAATTCCTAGAGAGACTAACTGACAAGCAGCCTGTCTCTATACTCACAGTATCTTTCTACCCAGTTTTGTATGATGATGTGAAGGTATTTTAAGCTGTAGTTATAGATCTACATCTAAGCTGCAAATTCCACTGTGTGTGTTGTTACAAATACAAATCACTGGGGGTGGTATTTGGATAAACAGTATATATGTAAGTCAGACTAAGTGTGTATGGTATTGGCAATCCATAGTATACTCCTGTGCCTGGTAATTTAAAAGTTTAGGTATTTTTTCTTCTAAAAATCTACTTTAAGAAAAATTCTGTTTTTTGGAAATTTTATCATACAAAGACAAACTCCGCCTTTATGCTTATAAAATTCTACTTTCTTCAGAGTTAGGCATCAGAGTCATCTGTGGTAGTTATTTTATCCTGTGCTCATTCCAGTACCCTTTAAACACAGATGCTTGGGCTTTACTCCCAGA
Organism: Galagoides demidoff; assembly: GCA_963574575.1. Classification (NCBI taxonomy): domain Eukaryota; kingdom Metazoa; phylum Chordata; class Mammalia; order Primates; family Galagidae; genus Galagoides; species Galagoides demidoff. The sequence continues at coordinate 6,417 of CAUYQV010118910.1, forward strand.
AATTGGAAAAAATAAAATTAATTTTATAGGTCTGTAGGTTGACTATTTTTAATTATAAAGTAATTCATTGTGTATATTTAGGATCTCTTATCTTATAAAACTATTAATGCTAGTTTAACCTCACACCTATACAGAGAGCACGTGAGATAGTGTTCATTTAACCAACTTCTAAATCATATATTAGCTGAGCTCAAGCTTCTGTTAAGTGTAAGATGTATAAAATTCTAAAATATTTTTGAGGATATTCTAACAATTTTTAACTCAGGTTGTGGATTAAAGTGAAATTCATGCCTTTTATGTTTTTGAAATTCTGTGTCTTCTGTAAAAGTTATAACTTATTAGAATGGTGGCAGTTTACCCTCACGCTGCACATTTTAAATGTTACATTATCATGCAGTCTCTCTAGAATTCTGTATGTGTTATGTTCCGGTAAGTTAGCTTATTTATAATGTTATTACAGTGAAAAGACACAGGCATCCACACATAATATTAGAAATAATGTCTCAGTTGATTTGAATAAGCCGTTCTGGTTGACCAAAAGCTACGATATGTAGAACCAGAATTACACATTTGTGTAACCATGAAGAATTATCACAAGAATCAGCCACTCATGAAATTATCTTCATCTCATCTTTTTATTTTTGACTCTCTCTTTACCAGTGACAGTGTTTTCAAATCATTGTTGATCTTGGTTTCTGTCCTTTGGTTCTACTCTGAGTTGTCCTCTGGTAATATCCTAATGTTGGCTATTCCATCACACCTCTCTACAGTACTAACTACAGTGAAGGAGTTTTGTCATCTTTTTGTCATCAGTTTAACATTGTGCTTTGTTCCCTAAGCAGTGAAGTTCAGTTTTGTTGCTATTATTTTGTTTTGTTTTATTTTTTTCTGCATAGAATATAATTTGTTTTCTTTGGTAGCTTTTATATGAGATTCAACACTTTCAAGAAAATAGTCTTCTAATTTTGTATGACTTTGGGGATTTTGTCCTTTTCTTTATTTTGTTTCTGTTAAAACTCTCAGTTTCATGGGCAGCTACTTTGGTTTCCTAGGATGTCTCTCTTAATTGATATTATTGGACTTTTATACAGTCAAAGATTATCAACTCTGCATCCTATTCCCCTGAAGATTTTTATTCCTCTTTATATCTCTAGTCATATTTTCTTCTATAGTTTTTGTATTCTGCCTTACTAAAGTATGATTTATATGTCTGATTTACAACTTATCTTTTTCTTCTTTGTAAGCAGAAGTTTCCTCAATACCTTTTAGTTGAGCATATAATGTAGTCTATAAAGCATTTTCTAAAGACATTCTAGACACTGACTCCTTATTTCAGCTTTCTGTTGTTTCTTTTACCTGCTTGTTTTCAGTATCTAAACAAAATATCTGATTATTGCCTTGAATTGTGGCAGAAGTGTGTGGTAGCTAATTCTACTTATATCAATTTCTGTTTTGGAAAAAAAATTTTTTTTTGTTTTTGGCTGGGGCTGGGTTTGAACCCGCCACCTCCGGCATATGGGGCCGGCGCCCTACCCTTTTAAGCCACAGGCACTGCCCTGGAAAAATTTTTTATTCATATTTTTTTCAATAAGAAGGCAGCCTAGACTTATATTCATTTTACAAGCAATGAGCTCATCAGTCAAACTTTTAAATCATATATGTGAATGTGAAAATACATTTTTAAGGTACAGTAAAGACAATATTTCTTTATTTTCAAAATGCAATGACATACAATATAGACCAGAAAATTATTGTATATTTTGGGTGTTGCACTCTGTATTTTCTCAGGTTTCTCATTTGAATAACAAATCTGATACAATAAAGTCATGGTATAATATTTTTTTCCCTTTAGATGGACACTTTTGTAAATCCACTTCGCAATTCTATGAGGAATGTTTCAAATGCAGTTAAATCCCTGCCTGATAGCTTGGCAGAGGGAATGACTAAAATGTCAGACAACATGGGGAAAATGTCAGAAAGATTAGGTCAAGACATAAAGCAATCATTTTTCAAGGTAAAAAGACATTTTCTGTAATTTCTAAAAGCAATCTATTTTTATGTCAACTAAGATGTATTTAGCTCCTGACTAGATTTGCTTTATTTCCTTAACCTTGTTTCTTTCCCAAAGTCCACTAAACACATAGAAAATGAACAGAATAAATGCTTATCAGAAACAGATACTGTAAAATCCAGTCTTGTCAGTCTTTGCTATGATACATTTTTAGAATTCATTTCAAGCAAATATTTTAAGTTACTAATGTTAACATTCTTTTTGTACTGTTTTATTCCATTGTGTGTTTTTTTAATCCTAAAATGCTATTAAATTCAGTAGCAAACACCTAAGTGGTTTGTTCAAGTGAGTTATACTAATATTCACTCAGAAAATATGAAGTATTATATAACTCCTGATTCACATGATGGAGTGATTATTACCAGATAAAAGAGAAAAAGTCTTTCACTGCTGTCAGTCTCTGGGATCATACATTACTGGGTGTTTACCTCTAAGCAGCATAGAAGGGTTTCCCAGGAAGCTTTTATCCTTATAATAGCTGATAAAAGTATTAAACCATGTAGTTTGTTGCATTCCTAATTTACATTTTAGAAATCATTTTGAGGCTGGGCATGATGGCTTATATCTGTAATACTAACACTTTGGGAGGCCAAGGAGGGAGGATTGCTTGAGCCCAGAAGTTCTAGACCAGCTTGGGCAGCATAGCAAAACTCCGTCTCTGCATAAACAAGCAAAAATCATTTTGACATAGTTATTTAAAGTTCCAATCAAGCAGTAAAAGAAAACTCTGAACTATTAGAATTTCCTATTTGATTATGTTTGAATGAAAGGTATATAAACTTAGATAGGTTACCTATAATTTAAGAGATCTCTGTGAGTAAGTCAATGCTATTCTAATTGTGAGGAAGTGTTCTGACATTAAAATGAGAATTTTTCAGCATCACTGCTGCTGCTAATTTCTCCTATGACTTTCTACAAAAGTCACTGAACTTTTCCAGGTTTCCTTGTCCACACCAATAATATTAGGGGGTTAAAGTAGGTTATCTTTATGGTTCTTCCAGTGTTTACAAATGATTTTTAACACTTTGCTAACACTGGACTTTTCTGTTCTCGCCACATAACGTATCAGACAGTTGGTTAATTCCTTAAGCCTATTATCATACTATCAAATGCTTTTTATGGTAAAAGAAAGAAAATTAGAGTTCTGTTCCCTGACCCTGCTTCTAATTATAATCATGTATCACTTAACAACAGTGATAGGTTTTAAGAAATGTGTCCTTAGGCAATTTAGTCATCATATGAACATTATAGAGTGTATTTGCACAAACCCGGATGGTTTAGCCTATTGTAGGTAAAGACATAGCTGGTATGGTATGGCCTCTTGCTTCCAGAACTGTACATAGCATTTTACTGTTCTGGACACTATAGGCATTATAACACAGGGCTAAGAATTTATATATTTAAACATACCTAAACATAGAAAAGGTATAGTTAAATTATGATATGATCTTATTTGTTGGCCAAAACATCATTATATGGGTATGTGACTATTTGGTCTTCAGGTCATTATCCTTAGAGTTAAATTCTTCTCAAAAGTATGCAAAAGTGGGGGAGCTTTAAATTATCTCCCAATTCAAAAGTCAGTCATTTTCTTCAAGGAAAAAACCTTTTGGCAGTGAAGTAATAACCCTTTTATAATTGCTCTCAAATTTTAGATTGTTAAACGTGCTCACTGTATCAACAATCAAATCAAATGTTGCTACTCATTTCAGTTTATCATTATGCTGTGTTCTTCCACTGTGTGCTTTAATAACTGTGGGTTTTCTTTTTCTTTTTTTTCCTTTTTAGGTGCCTCCTTTAATTCCGAAGACTGATTCAGATCCTGAACATTATCGAGTTTCAGCTCAACTTGATGACAATGTGAGTTAATTTCATTCTTGGTAATATTCAGTTGTAATTTAAATCATAATTGGCAGATCTCTAACTTTTTAATGAAGTAGAATATGTATATGTATTATTATTGTGCACAAACTGCATGAAGCTCGACGAATTCTTACAACTAAACATACCTATGTAATCAGCACTCTGATCAAAAAACAGCATGTTACCTGTACTCAAGAAAGCCCCTCATGTTCTCTTCATCTTCCTTTATCCCCACCAAGGATAATCACTTCTCCTTATTTCCACCCTGTGTTATACATTCCATAAATGAAAGATATGTACACCTTTAAGTCTGGCTTTTTTTGCTCAGCATTGTGACATTTTTCTATCTTGTTTTGTGTGATTATAGTTTCTTCATTCTTGTGACTTCATAGTATTCCATTTTGTAAATATAGCAGAATTTATTTGTTGTGCACATATTATGAATAGTGCACCTGTGAACATTCTAGTGCATGTTTTATGAAAAAAAAAGTACCATTGATAAGTACCATTGATTCTGTACCTAGGATGAAATTATTATCATAGGATGTGCTTAAGTTCAATTTTAGTAGCTGCTGCTGTTGCCAAGCAACTTTTCAAACTATGCCTTACAGTGCCACCTGGTACAAAAAAGTTCCAGTATTCTACATCCTGCCAGTACTCTATACTTTGTATCTTTAATTTTAATCATTCTACCTGTAATACAGATATTTCATGTGGATTCACAGCTCTCTGATGACTATTGAAATGTCGAATACTTTTTCTTGTATCTATCAGCCATGTGAAGGTCTTTTTTTGTTTGTTTGTTTGTTTGTTTTGAGACAGAGTCTCAGTTTCCCATCTTTGGCAGAGTGCCATGACATCATAGCTCACAGCAACCTCAAACTCTTGGGTTCAGGTGATCCTTTCAGATCAGCCTCCCAAATAGCGGGGACTAGAGATTTCCACCACAATGCCCAGCTATTTTTAGAGACAGGGGCTCACTCTTGCTGGAAGCTCAGTCCATCTGCCTTGGCCTCCCAGAGTGCTATGATTATAGGCATGAGCCACTGTGCCTGGACAAGAATGTCTTGTGTGTCTTTCTAGATCTTTTGCTTGGTTATCTGTTGGCTTGACTGCCTATTTGATTAGTAGGAGTAGTTTATGTAATCTGAATATTAAATATTTTGTCTTATTCATTTGTATTATATATACCCTTGTCAGGTATGTGACATGCAAATTTTATTCTCTGTTGCTTTTTGGTATTATATATGTTGTCTGTGTACTACAAGATCACAAAGATAGCCTGTGACTTTCTTGAAAAACCTTTTTTGTGAAACTAAACAAAGATACAAAGGACTTAAATGTGACCTTAGAACAAATGGATTAATAGACATATATAGAACATACCATCCCAAAGCTAAGCTAGGGAATACACATCTCTCTCTCTCTCTCTCTTTTTTTTTGAGACAGAATCTCAAGCTATTGCCCTGGATAGAGTGCCATGGCACCACAGCTCACAGCAACCTCCAACTCTTGGGCTTAAGTGATTTTCTTGCCTTAGCCTCCCAAGTAGCTGGGACTGCAGGTGCCCACCATAATGCCAGGCTATTTCTTGGTTGCAGTTGTCATTGTTGCTTAGCAGTCCCAGGCTGTGTTCGAAACCATCACCCTAGGTATATGTAGTTAGCACCCTGCTAGCTGAGCTACGGGCACCACCAGTATACATTTTTCTCATCAGTCCGTGGAACATGCTACAAAATCAACCACAAATCCAACCTCAACAAATTAAAAGAATAGAAATTATACCTGGTATCTTCTCAGACCACGAGGCAATAAAGGTGGAACTCAACTCCAACAAAATCATTCATCCCCCCATAAAAACGTGGAAATTAAATAATCTTATGCTGAATGATAGTTTGGTTCGGGAACAGATAAAAGAAGAAATCATTAAATTCTTCAAACAAAGTAACAGTGAAGACACAAGTTATAAA
>CAUYQV010118911.1:0-21248 GCA_963574575.1 Galagoides demidoff
ATAGCTGTGTACATTAATGCAAACATGGGGTACAGTGTAGTGTTTCATATACAATTTGAAATATTTTCATCAAACTGGTTAACATAGACTTTGTGTCATTTACTTAGTTATTGTGTTAAAACATTTATACTCTAGTTCTAGAAAATTCACTTGTACCCTTGTTAGACAGACCATATAGGTGATCTTTCCAGTCACCCTCCCTCCACCCACCCACCCTTCACCCCTCCCCTTCCCCATCCCCTCCCCATATTCTTGGGCTAGAATTAGGTTGTAGCCTTCTTCTAAAGCAGGTGCTTAGTGAATGACTGCCCAAGGAATGACAGTGCTTTCCCCACTGGCCTGGAGGGGGAACCCCACTGGGAGGTGGGGCCCCGCTGGACCTGTCCTCGCCCTGGGGCCAGCCTGTGGGTGGAGACATAGCAATCCCAGCATCTTAACTCGCTTTTTTAGGGCCTTTCTTTTCCCTAAAATTTGCCTTCAGTGCCACCCCCAACGCATGAAGCAAGCAGTGGAGACTCAGTCCCAGTTGGGTCTTCTCTGATAAATCCGATAAATCCCCGCCTAGAAGCCCTTGCCCTGTCGCTGTGACTCTGCCCTCCCTCCTGAGTGCCACATGGACGTAGAGGCCCGACAGACAGAAGCTTGAAAACTCTAACCGGGATCTCTGACCATGGGGCTAGTTTGTTTGTTTCCTTTTACCTGAAGAGTGAAATCACTTTAATAATAAGAGCAGAGAGGGAGAAGATAAGAGGGAAGAGGAGGAGGAAAGTGAAGGGGGACAGAGGAAAGGAAGGAACGTGAGAAAACTGAGTGGGAAAAAGAGAGGCTGGAGAAAGTCTGCTCGGTCCACCCCACAGTGGAATAAAACTGAGAGAAAGTATCTTTCCCCTGAAGGAAGGGAACCCTTCTGGGCGAGACTGCGAAGAGTAAAAGAAAAGGGCTTTTGAAAGCAAACGCAGCAGGAATCGTACATTTGGAAACTATGAATCCCATCAGTTCGTTAATGGTATCTTCAAAACCACTGAAAATAAAAAATGAATCCACAGGCAGGTTGCCTGGAGATACTTTAAGGGGAGTTACTTGTAACCAAGACAGTTGTGAAATCTTTTCTTAAAAATGTGCCCTACGTAATAGCCGAAAAACTTGGAGCTGTCTCACTTACTCCTCAAACAAAAATCTATAATAATAATCCATTTGGCTTCGAATGCCTCTGCTCAATGGAAAGACTATAAAACTAAGTGTTATATTTAACTAAATTCTGCTGATTGACCCAACCAGGGTATAGAATGAGAAACGCAATCAGCATATATTTTCCTCCAACTATGAACATCTCTTAAAAAAAAACTTTGTCCTTCTTGATGCAAAGATTGAAGAAAATTACATATAACTCTGAGTCATAACCAAATTAACAAATAGCTACATCTCAGAAATCCTAGTTTTAACATATTTTCTTCTTTTGCAGTTTTTGGCCGGGGTCGGGTTTGAACCCACCACCTCCAGTATATGGGGCCGGCACCCTGCGCTCCTTGAGCCACAGGCGCCACCCCGAGTTTTAACATATTTAGTCAAAGCTTCTGCCTGTGTGTGCACTCACTCCTGGGCTCCCTTTCCAAGCATGCACACCTTACTCCTCTCTCAACTCCCAGAACATCCGTCATTTCAGATAGGTTGAGTGTGATTGTGTGGAGAGAATCAGATTGAATGTGTGTTGTGGGGATTTTATATTTGGTTCTTTTCCTGTTTTTCTAGTTTAACGAGAAAAAAAGGCATGACCCCTCGATTTAGACCTCATCCTTCAGCCCTGACCCAGTTTTGGCTGAACGGCTCCATCTTGCCTGATTCAAAGATTCTCATCAGCAATTTACAGCTCGCGTGTGGTCATTTTCTGTATCTGGCCAGGGACGCCGTCATTATTAGAATGATGTTTCTTAAACCCTGAGATAAACAGAGGCCAGTATTTTCATAAACATTATCTTCCAGGAATAAGTGAGAAATTTTGGGGGGGAAAAAAATTCTTTCCTCTAAAAGCACTTTTTTTCCTTCATGAAAGATTAATTTGGGGTCAGGTGAAAGGCAGCGGCAATATTTACGGTAAAACGCCTCTTTGCAAACTCGGTCTGGTAGCGCTGGTGAATCCCCCAGGGAAAACAGGAGTCCTCAAGGACAGCGAGGAAACACCATGTGTTGCATTTCACATTTTCAATTCTTTAAACCGGTTATGATATCGTAAGGGTTTTAATCATTGTTGGGTTAGGATGCACATGAAAATCCTGTGTGTTTACAGAACCAGTCTTGGCCTCCTGACACAACTCCCTCCACGCCCAGGCGGCACCCAGAGCAGAGGCACCATCCCAGCTTTGTGTCTGTCATTTGGAAATCTCCAGCACACTTCCCTCCACAGAACCTTCCCTTTATTTTAGTTTTCTGACATATTTCCAGGTTCTCCAACTATCATGTCCATTATCTTTCAAAACGATTTTCTCACCCACAAAGGACTTAATGAGCTAATTATCAAATGTAACCACTGAGACCATTGCCTTCAAAACTGACATGAGAGGGAAGTGGGGTGGCAGGTACGTTCTCAAGTAGCAGGGGACATGGCACACCTCCTGGGTGTGGGGCACAACCACAACTCGGACTCTACCTAACAAATGCAAACTTAATACAATCTAATTGTAACCTAATCATCTCTGCACCCTCATCTTAAGATGAAATTTTGAAAAACCTCTGGGACTGTTTGGGGAAAGGGGATTCTGGGGCTGTGCACCTCTCCCTGACGCCGCCCTCCTGTCCCTGCAGGAGGCCAAAGTCAGCCCTGGGGGGAGGCAGCTGGAGAAAGGCAGTGTTTCTAAAACTGTGGTTCATTTGGGATCCCCCAGGAGCTCCAGATCAGAGTGGGTCTGTAATCCCATCAGAGCTACATGACAGCATAGATTTACAACAGAAAATAAATGAATTATGGGCACGTTCTGGCTAGGGTTTAGGAAGCAGGTATGGGCGTCCAACCTTTTCTTTTCCTCTGTAGTACATTAGAACAAGAAGAGTTCTCTTGGGCCACAGGTCGTACACACAAGCACTAACGAAAGCTGATGGGCAGTAAAAAGATCTGTGCACACTTCCCATGATATCCAACACCTCCGAAAAGCAAAAAAAAAAGTCTCACAAAATCAGCATGTGGCCCCTGGACCACAGGTTGGACACCCTTGGTTTAGAGCTTGGTGCACACTCAGGCAACTGCAGTATCCAGGTGGGGCATATGGCATTAGATGTCGTTGGCATATGATGCTTCGTGCAATGATGGTGCCCCTTTCTGGAGAAATGAATAGCCATTATGAAGACAGGCGGCCTCCCCTTGGGGACTCCCACAGGAGCCGACTGCCTCTGTACCTCTGTGTGGCTCCACCAGCCAGTGCCCCCCAGCAGCAGCATGGGGCCTCCCCTCTGGGGACTCTGAAGGGCTTCACACGGGTCCCCCAGACAGGGTCAACCCTGGACATATCAGCGTCACTTCTGCCAAGTGCCCCATGACTCTGGGTCCCACAGCAGGGCTGACAGATGGCACCTTGGTGTCCCTTCTCTTGACAGCAGAAGCCAAGCATGGGCTTTATTTCTGCGGCTCAGCAGGAAAGAAACTGAAATAAATGCCCCAGTTCTTACAGAAAGTGAATGTACACAGAACGAGGAGGCCCGACCCCCACCCCAGCCCCGGCCCCACAATCGGGCAGCTCCGCCTTCTCCTGGACTCCTCCCAGTCAGGGCAAGAAATGTGGTTTGTTCTTTTACACTGGATGGAACTCGAAGCCCCTTGCAAAAAGACTTGCAGGGCTGGGGGCTCTGTTATCAAGCCCCAGGCTGGAGTCAGGGCGACATCTCAGGGGAGCTGGCTAGAAGCCACCTGGATCCCTTTGGGTACGTCTCCTCTGTGCTCCAGTGACACCCGAATGAGGGTCCTCCATATTTTACAGACACACATTTAATTTTACTCTGTTACATTCACAGATTCTAAAAGGAAAAGACAAGTGCTATGAGGCTGGAGACCTTCCTCCATGTCTCTTCCGTCCACTCCCCTCTGCCTGTTAAAATACTTGGGGCCTTTAAAACAATATCCTTACCTGGGTTTTTTGCCAAAACAACTGAATTAAATTTTAGGGGGAGCCACATGTTTGAAAGCTCCAGGTAGTTCCAAGGGGCAGACAGATAGGAACTTCTTGTCACGCCACCTGGGTTATGAGCCACAGGGAAGCATGAGCCACAGGGAAGCACCTCACCTATCTAGCGACTAACACCTAGATGTGATCTAAGGCATTTAATTAATCTTCAAGGGCTGTGCCTGTGGCTCTCAGCCCCATATACCTGAGGTGGAAGGTTCAAACCCAGCCCCAGCCAAAAACTGCAAAATAATAATAATTAATTAATCTTCAAATTCAAGTTCATCTCAGTCACTATTTCCTCGTGTCTAGAGACCTTATTTTCTCGTGTAAGCCCCATAACAGCCCTACCAGAGCACTGTTGCATTACCCCATTTTATAGACAAACTGAGGTTCAGAACAGGTGAACATTGTCTCAAAGCATATCTCAAAGGTGCCAGGGTCAGTGGCTTTAAAATACTGGCCAGTTATATTAGGGCGCATAAAGCCAGGTACTTAGCGTCTGTGAATGTCAGTTTGGTTTTACATAAAATAAGAAGGGGGCAGGGGACACATGACAGACGATTGATGTTCAATCTTTTCTCTTTAAAAATGTACACACCTCAGGAAGGGAAGGGCCTTGTCTTTTCTGTAATGTGTCACCTTCCGCAAACCCAGGGACACAACAGGCTTCCTGGCAGCTCCCTCTTCTCACCACATCCTTTGCAAAATCACCACGATCAGATAAGGTGCTGTCCAAAGGCCTCCAGCTTTCCGAGTAGAGCAGAGTTTATCCTGCTGAGTGCTGGCCTCTGTCCTGCCCCAACACCACATGTGGGTCACTAAAGGCCCAAATTTGGCTTTTTACAGAATTCCAGAAAAGCCTGGGCTCTCTTTGTACTAGTTTTATTTAAACTTTGTATACAATAGATTTGTTCACATCTCTCAACCACTGGTAATAAAATCTCATTTTTTTTAGTTTTAATTTAAATTTTAAAATATAAATCTAATAAACCTGATGTTTCAGATCAAATGATTTACAAAGGTGTATGTATAAGATGGAAGTTAAGGATCCCTGCCCCACCATCCCTGCTACACCTTCTCCTTGACTTCTCTGAGTCAGGACGAGAAATGTTGTTTGCTCTTTTAGCAAACAATGTGTGATAGCAGTTGGCAAAGTCATCTGCGATTTGGTTCTGCAAGAAGCTCTATGGGAAAGACAATAAAATATAAGAAATGTAATAGCATACTTGAGCTTTTTTTGGAGACAGTCTCACTCTGTTCCCCCAAGTATAGTGCCATGGCATCGTAGTTTACAGAAACCTCAAACTCCTAGGCTCCAGCGATCCTCCTGCCTCAGCCTCCTGAGTAGCTGGGACAACAGGTGCCGGTCACTACACTGGCTAATTTTTCTATTTTTAGTAGAGACGGCATCTTGCTCTTGCTCGGGCTGGTCTCCAACTCCTGAGCTCAAGCAATCCACTCACCTCAGCCTCCCAGAGTGCTGGGATTACAGACGTAAGCCACCACACCTGGCCCATACTCTAACTTTTAAAACCATTTTTGTCACCAAATATTGGTGGACTGAAATTTTGTAAATGAAACACCTTTATGGAGTCTTTGAGTGGGATGAGATCCCTGTAGCTCAACCTGCTCACTCTTGAGGTGCAGAAATCAAGGACCAGAGACCCCAGTGCTGTGTGCCTCCAGGGATCTGCCCTGCCTCCGGGGTACCTTCACTCTGTTTACAAGAAGGGCCAAGATCCAGGCACACAGACGTGAAACTGGCTTGTTTTACTCCATTTCAGCACTACTGCGTGCTTTCAAAGGAGTGAAGTGGCTGAATTGGCAACTTTCTTTAAGTGGTAGACACTCTATAAAGAGAGAGGGGGAAGAGCTGTCCTATAAGACAGTAACCAAATATTTAATCCCTCTAAATATGAGTATCCAAAAATCAGAGTCAGTAGCCCTGCATACCCAAATATGTCATGATTTACATCAAAGCGACTTACAAACTTTGTTATGCTAGGAAGTGTAAACCCGTATTTTATCACATCTTACAGGACAGCTTCACACACATCAACCTATTTGACACTTAAGACCACACTGTTAATAAAGAAGGTAATGACCTGTACGTGAGGTGAGACCACACAGCCAGCTCCTGACTGCACCAGGACTGACTGAGCAGAGGCCTCTTGGCCTCCAGCATGGGACTGTTCAGTACTGGGTACACGTTGTTCCTGTCACAATGGTAAAGGCTCCAGTTCTCTTCCCCAAACTTCAAAATGAAGCTGTGAACCAGACACCCATGCCTCCCTACCTCCTGCTGTTGTTGCTGACCTGCAAGCGTAAGATGAGGGGACGGCATGGTATGAGGAGTCACAGGTGTTGGAGGACCTCAAGTTCAGGTCAAGTTCTCTAGCAATGTTCCTGCTGGTGTGCATCGAGACCACACAGTCCACATCCAAGCCCCATCCCCTGAAGTATGTGATTCGTGACAGCCGTAGTCCAAGGGAGCTCCCCAAATTCTTTTCCATGTCCCACCACATCCAAGCCACCAGCCTCTGTGTCACACCAAAGTCACCCTAACATTCGAGGCCTCGGGGAGGAGCCAGTCTTCATACCTCCGTGATGCTTCTCCGTTTCAGGAAGCACCTTCCCTAATTCTGAGCCTGGAAGACCCAGACTTGCTGAGCAAGACCAGCTCATGCCTCACCTCCTCCATGCCGATGCCCCAGTCTCACCCAGCAGAGTTGGAACCCATCATGTCCTGTCTATCCGTGTGACTGCTCTCACAGGGCACTGTGATAGCAGCTGTCACAGAGGGACCCAGGAACAGCACTAAGCTGAGTTGTAGCAGCTGCTGAGGGCAGGGACTATGTCTCACTGGGCATAACATTTGCACAAAATAAGTCTCCAGTAAATAGCAGTTGGATAGACAGACAACAGCTGGACAGACAGACAGACAAATGGATGTAGGGACAGACAGCATCATGAGCTAGCAGTAACTCAGCCTTGGTAGGGTGCAATCCGCTGCCAGTTAGGAACCTGAGTCTCCAGGTCGTCTGGCCCTGGGCTCTTCCTACAGAGAGACGTTCTTGGGCATATAATGTAATCTCCCTGGGTTTCATTCTCTCACTGTGAAAACGCTCTCTGCCGTACCACATTTAGCTGTGAGCCCCGGGAAGCATGAGATGAGAATTTTTATCCCACCCTGCGGTTTGCTCCCCTGCAGGTCCCACAGCTGAGGGCCCCAACCCCTCTTCAGCCAGCCCTGTCTCCCGTCCCCGGGACCCCACCCAGCCCTACCTCCTCCAGGCCCTTCATTTCAAACACTCCCCATATTTTGCTATCTTTTGTAAATTCCCTCTCCCCTGCCCACATCTTTTAAATAGTACCTTTATTAAACTGTTCTCAAATTAACCAGTTGGAAGGTTAATCTGTTTCTTTCTGGAACCCCAGCTGAGAGAGTGGGAAATATCCTTTATGCCTCTCAGGCTCTGTGAGTAGATTAAGCGTGATCATTGATACAAAGCCCTTTGAACACTCTCAGTGTCTCCACTGCTAATTTATATGGTAAATAAAACTAACGATCGCTCCAACGTGGGCGAACGCAAAGCTCAAATAAGATGCTGCCCCGCGCCGGGTGGTATATAAATCTCACTTCCAGTAAATATTTCACAGTAAAGTTGCACTCAGAAATGAAAATCTTCCCTCTCCTGCAGCCCTGGTGTGGAGCAGAGCACCAGGCCTGTGCTGGCAAGCCTGGTACCCAGGGGAGGCGCCCGACTGTGCCAGGGGAAGCCGGGTCCAGGGGGCAGAGGCGATGGATGCTGGCAGAGAGAGGACAGCAGATCAGGGGAAAGTCCCTTCCCTTCCCAGTCCAGAAACAAACCCGTTGTCACCCTGGATAGAGTCTCTTTCTATCATTTCCTCCAGACCAGCACCTGTGTCCAATGTTAAGAACAAGTTACAGTGGCACGTTCACCAAATTAAAGTGTAATGTGCGGGTCCAGTCACGAGTTTGCTTTTGTTTCCACAGGCTGAGCTGAAGATCCCTCTTCTCTGCCGGGCACCAAGAACCATGAACAGGCAGTGAGTACCTGCTATCCCCGGGATGTGACTCCCTCTCTCAGCAGGGACGGGAGTCAGACGAAGCAGGGCAGGGGGCAATGCTGTCTCCACCCCTGTGCAGGGGGGATGGGATTCCTGAGGGGACAGGGTTGAGGACGTGCATGGTGGTATGGGGTGACAACCACTCGCTCTCCCCCAGCGCACTGAGACAGGATATCCCAGCCTTGGAACCTGGGATGGGGCACCCAGAAATACTCTCAGTCTTTACCCATCCCAGGTGTGAAGGAACAATTAATGGGATGGTGACCGTGCACCTTTCCAGCAGGAGATAACTGGGGGCCACCTCTCTCCTTGTGGACACTGTGAGTGTCAGTTTGGGATAATGTGTGTGTCTGATCCAAGAAAAACAAAAACAAGCAAATAGAAATCGCATAGCTGGTGTTTATGGATATGGTAAAAAGACAGCAGGCTTTAAAGCGTTAAGAAATATTTGTAATGGGGGGAAAAGTTTAAAAATTGAGAAAATTTGGTGTATTTATTTTAAGATTAATCTGCTTATCTAACTGCTAGGTTTATTTTGATAGTTGGAAAGACCCTGTTGTAATTCTCCCGGGTATGAGCGGGAAGGAAGGAGGTGGCTCCAGGAGGGACGTGACTCCAGAGCAGACAGCCCCAGTGTAACCCCCTGGCCCCGTCATCTCCCAGCTGTGTGATGCTGGGGAAGTTACCTCTGAATGTTCAAGAAGTTACTTAAGCTCTGGAAAGCGAGATCTGGCCTCAGGGAGGAGCCAGTCTCCTGGGTGGATCTCTTGTTTGTGGAAGGAGCCTGGGGACAGCAGAGGGTGGTCAGGAGGTAGCTGTGACCCTCAGGAGGGCACTTGGTGCAGAGCTAAGGCCCAGAGGCACATGAAGGGAGAAGCAGGGGTGAAAGCAGCCCAGCGCCTCAGCTGCCCACAGATGCCCACAGCTGCCCACAGGTGTCCAGCCTGACCACCCTGCCTCCAGCCAGCCCCCAGGGTGGACACAGTCTACTGCTAAGTTTCTCGGGTAACCCAGAACTAAGCTCATGAGCGTCTCCTCTGCCAGGTGCAGTGGCCTCTTTGCCACTCCCATCCTTGCAGCAGGCCCCCATGGCAGGTGCTTCTCTGGCGCCAGCTTCCTTGCTTAAGTGACTTGGCTGATGGAGGGGGGGCTGGAACCAAGTCTACCTGACTACACCTCCAGCACCTCCCGCACCTCCCATCCCCCCAAGAGGGGAGCGAACGGGCGGGAGGGGTCCCGTGTCCACTTTCAAATCATTCTAGGAAAGGTGTAAAAGCAGACTTGCGTTGTTCATTGTTAAGTTCCAAAGATGTCTTAGAAAATGTGCAAAAGTACAAAGAGGACCAAGAGAATTCCCCACTGTGCTGGCAGCCGGGCCTGCCGTGCTGCCTGCGACTCTCAGGCCTGTTTTCTATACCTATGTGAATAGTTTAAATTTTCTACAACCTACTTCTAAAACTCATGTTAAGTCTTTCATTCATTAATGTTTTATAGTATGAGCAACATCCCACATTATTAACTTCTTTGAAATCATGGTGGGGTTTTGGGGGGTTTTTTTATTTTTTTGAACACAGAATATCACTCTGTGTGGGGTTAGAGTGCCGTGGCATCATCGTAGCTCTCAGCAACCTCAGACTCCTGTGCGCAAACAATCCTTTTGCATCAGCTTCCCAAGTAGCTGGGACTGCAGGCGCCTACCACAACACCCAGCTGGTTTTTCTATTTTTAGAAGACCCCCCGGCTGGAGTCTTGCTCTTGCTCAGGCTGGTCTCCAATTCCTGAGCTCAACCAATGCATCCACCTTGGCCTCCCAGAGTGCTAGGATCACAGGCGTGAGCCACTGTGACTGGCAAAACCACAGTGTGTTAAAGCTGCTGTGTAAATAAACTCTCACTCCCTATTCCACAAATGCAAAGTCAGGAAGCTTTCAAATACTCAAAGATTTTCGTCGCTAATTTGACAGCAAAACCTGACCTGCACGGAGGTAAAATAATGTATATTCTTCATTCATTCCAATTAGCATGACCATCCGTGTCTCACCAAGGAAATAGTAGTGAGCTTAATGACCAGAGGCTTCTCCAGCCCTCGATGGGAATCTTACATACACAATAGTCTGAATTCCTGGTCCAAGATATTTGGATCAAGGACAGAGGAAATGTATTTTATCCAGCAGTTTACTTTATCTTGCCCTTGGTATTAGACATTTAAGTTGTTACCTATAGAGTTTTATGAGGCAGTTTTATGACCCAGATTAAACTTAGCACTATATACTCCTGAAGCAGTAGGCAGGCTGTTTGTGATGGCCCAGCAGGCACGCTGTGGGGGCTGTGACACGTGACACAATTCTACCATAATAGTCAGCTTTGCATGAGAACACATTATCTGGAGTAACCTGGTGCAGGGTTTTCAACCCTTTCTATCTGAGGGCAAACTTGAACCTATAGTTAAACTTCTGTGGCACACTTAAATTATGTTATCAAAAAAAGAGAGAGAGAGTGAAAAAAAGACTATACTTACTGTGCTTTGACCTTCTTTTGAAAATAATTAATGAGCCTTAAAAGTTTTCGAGGCACACCTAAGACCCTCTAGGGCACACCAGTGCGCTGCAGCACGCCAGTTGACAATCACTGCCCTGGTCCTTCTCTTCCTGCACTAGGGAATGTATGTGTCATATTTTTTCTTTTCTTTTTTTTTTTTTTTTTTTTTTTTTGCAGTGTTTGGCCAGGGCTGGATTTGAACCTACCACCTCCAGTATGTGGGTCCAGCACCCTAGTCCTTTGAACCACAGGCACCACCCTATCTGTCATATTTTTTTATTTTAGAAAGATTTTTTTATGGTTTAAAAAAATGCAGTAAATAGAGATTTTGAGGTAGAGAGAGTCTGGGGCATATGGGATTCCAGCTTCCACACAGGGTTGCGATTTCCTCAGCAACAGCTCCGGGAATAAGAACAGGGACTTTTCTCTGATGCTGTTCAGGATAAAGAACTGACTTCCTTGAGACACAGAGTTAGCAAACAGCAAGGAAAGGTATCTTTCTTCATATGGACTGTGACAAGTCAGTACGAATCACCCCAGCTAAGCAAACAATGGGACTTCTATGCAACGCTTTTCGCACTTGAACTCCGCGTCCAGTTATGAGAAGAAACGTGTGAAGGGGATCCAACGTGGGCTGCTGCCTCTCCCACCTGCTCTCATGGTCATTTTGCATGAGCGTCGTGTAAGATTTCCCGACTGTGGCACTGGAACACCCTCCGGTGTTGCCTCGTAAGACCACCCTTGGGATAACAGCTCTCCCACAGAGTCAGAAGGAAAACCCACGTGTCTCTGACTCCGAAAACCATGTGAAGTGGTGCTGTGACCAGCTGCTTCACAATGGCCGGGGACGTCATCCCCATGTGCTTCTCATCAGGGCACATTACCAAACCCATTTTCCTCATAAGGAGAATAATTTCTCTTTGAAACCAGTCCCTGGGCGGGGATGCATATGGGCTCCTGGCAAAAGAGCTCAGCTCAATGTCTAGTACCCAGGGGGTGCCCAGTAGATGGCATTTTTCTCCCTCCATATGAGTGATAAGACTCCATGTAAACCCCAGGTCATTACTTTCTTCCATGACATGTGAATGACCCCTCCCTTCAACCTCAGGGAGTGTCTCCATTTCTGGCTTGTGGGAATTAATAAGTGTAAACCCCACTGAATCTGGGGAAATGAGAAGCATTGATTTTGGCACCCTGAGATCACAGCCCCACACCCAGCTGAGTTCTCTGTGCGGCTATCTGCCTAGTTCCCCAGAAGTAATTATGAACCAACCCGCAGACCAACCAGGCCTGTTCTCGGATGCTATCAAAGTTGCATAGCGAGGATTCAGCCTTGTGGTAATTAAAAAGCTACTCGCTGTGAGAGAACACGGCCGAGACCCAGGGAGCCTGCCGGAGGTTGCCAACACGGCCAGGGATACTTTCACAGGAGCAGCAAGCGTGATTGGCTTGAGACTCAGCAAAGATGCTCTGGGATGGGGGTGTGGAAGGTTTTAAGATACCCTCCCTTCTCTCTTAAGGGCAAAATTACCAGCTGGTGATGGAACTAATGGACTTAACTAGCTTATCACCGCTTCGGAAACTTCTAGCTAAACAAACTTAGTCTCCTGCTAACCGTCCACAAGGTTGGACTTTTCATGCTTATGGTCTTTTAAAATGTCACAAAGAGTAATCAAGGTTGTGAGGTATCTTATATTCAAGTTTATTTTTACCATGTAAGTAACCTATATTTATTTTAGAACATTTAAAAATACAAAAACATATACTTAAAGAAAAGCCACCAACTACCACCAGTTGAACCATTGAAAAAGGCTCACCATTATTGGACATTTTTTTTTAGGCATTCTTGTACAATGATGCATTCTATTTTATTTTCTAACTTAATATAAGTATTTTCCAACATGACCAAAGTCATTTTTATAGCTGTTGGATCTTTCATCCTTGAGGCACCCTGTGCTCTATACTCTTCCCCTGCTGAAGAACAACACAACTCATGAATGACTTTCACAAGCTCCATTGATACAATCACGCCAAATGTTAAAATGCTGTGTTTTATTACCCAGCAATAAACAAAAGTAATCATCCCAGGAAATATTATGATCTAAGCCTGCATTCTGGGAACCTGATTCGCAGTGGTAATTTGTAGCAAAAACATACTCCCCTATTATGCGAACGCGCAGTAAATTGGGTGCTTCATGAAGACCAGTGACTTACACGCCTGCACCCTACATTGGCCTAACATTCCCCTACAGATGAGATAGAGGGAGAGAGGAAAGTTCATATCCTAAAAACTTTTGGTCAAATCCATGTGAATCTGATACCCAAATGGAAAAACGATTGCCAGGAGTTTTAGCTGTCTATGACTTGGGCCAGTATCAGGAGGCTGCAGAGAATGAGCTTATGGCCGGCATCATCTGCCATTATATTGTCACAGTCACAGCTTCATGCAGGGTTCTTTGCTGTTAGATGTTCAGGATATAATGTAGAAATTCGTGTGACTTACATATGTGAGTCTTACAGTCATATAGAGAGAGAAAATATATCCATTGGAAAGAAAAAATGGCACTTTCTAGAGGCCTGGCTGCCTGTAATTTCAGAATTTGGGGTGAAGAGAGACGGGGTCCCAAACAGAGCCAAGGGTCACAAGCTGAGCGTTTGTGCCGCCCTCTGGGGTCTGCATTTGCCTCCGTGTTTCTCTATGATTTGGACTGGGAGGAGGCTTTCATTTTGAGAATTTGAGAGTTCTGTTGAGTTAATCCATGAAAGGAGATGATAAATATTTGTCTGACGCCCATGGTGGGGAAAGTAAACCCTTAAGTGATTAAGAATGTGGGTTCTGCAGTGACCTGGTGGAAACAGCAGCCGGCCACATACCAGCTATGACATTTTAGGCACAATTTAGCCTCTTCAAGCCTCTTTATCTATTAAGGAAAACAGTGATAGTAGCTGTCTCAAAGGACTGTGGGGAGTTGGGTGACGGTGTGTGGGTGTGCCCGCACTGTGACTGGGGCACAGGAGCACTCATGCGGGTTACAGCCAATTATACTTCCCAAAGGTGGCTACAGTATTTCCCATCCCACTCACTTCTCTGCAAGGTGATCTGGACACGCCCCATTCAGAGGAGAATCTGTTTCTCCACCTCCTTTAACTCCTGTGGCCCACAACAGTCTCAACCAGCAGCCCAGGACGGACAGAGCGCTGTGTCAGGTCAGGGCTTGGTCTATAGCTGGCCAGGCTGCTCTGCTTCCTGACTCTGATGCCAGCTTCTACCCAAGTTACCTGCTATCAGCACCCGGATGTGAGAAGTCCCAGGCATGTGGAGAAGCCCTGGGCAGAGACAGGGAGGTTGGGGACCCTGGGCACCCGACTTGGAAGCCAAGGAGGCACTTGGGGCATTCGGCCCAGTATAGCCTCAAGACAACCATTGGAACAAACCAGCATCAAGAACCCAAGAGGAAAACACCCAGCTGAGAGGCAGGAGAGAGAAAAATGCATCGTCATTTTAACCTGCTGTTTGGAGCAGCATGTGAGGCAAGAGATGCCTGGAGCTGGTGTCATCCACTGTCATATCGTCACAGTCCTAGCTTCATGCACCGTCACAGTCCTAGCTTCATGCACTGTCACAGTCACAGCTTCATGCAAGGTTCTTTGCTGTTAAATATTCAGGATATAATTTAGAGATTTGTGTGACTTCACATCCCACCGTGAAGAGCATTCATTCTAGATGGGAATGACAATGTGTGACAGCTGACTGTGGGTGACCCAGATGCCACCAAGACGGCCTTTGTTTCGTCTGTGTGCAAAACCCTAAGGGGACCCAGACGAGGGGAGTGGTTATTGTCTTAGGGAGCAAACGTTGGGGACAGGTGTGGAATAGAGGAGACACCCTCACAGAGGAAATGACATTGAGCTGACCTTGGGGGATTCTGGGATGTCACCAGTCAGGAAACAGAGGAGACAGGGGACATAGATTTTCATAAGTAATTACAGCAGCTGGAAAAGTTCTGTCCAGATTTAATGTAAAGAGTAACATTAAATTGACTGGTAATTTAACTTGTGTTGTTAAAAGCTGATTCTAAGTAATTGGAGAGATAATTTTTGGCCACTTACGATAGATGATGGGATTTCATTTTCCATATCTCTCTGTTGGCGGGGGGAGGGGACTGCAGTGCACAATCAGGAGAATGAAAGCCCGAATTTGGATGGTAATTCTTTCTTCACTGTGGTAAAATTATTACATTTAAAATACTCTTGGCAGTCAAACGCTTTTATCTCTTGGCCCATCCTCACCAAGTACCTATCTGAGCACAAGTCTTACGAAATTATAAAAAGTGAAAAACTCAATATTCAATAGATGCCTTTGATAAAAATTCAGTGTATTTTAATTATGAAACACTGCGGCAATTTTTAAAATCCCACGTTGGCAGGGTGGGCTCACCTGCCATTTGTTGGTGTTGTTGGGTTTGGTGAACAATTGTGATATGATTGAACGACTTCTTTACCATTTTTGGCAAGGTTTCATAGTCTCTCTTTTTTCCCAGTTGCTTTAAATCTTGATTAGATACAAAGGAATAATTATAAAATCTGCATAAGGCATAAGGACCAATGAGATGGTTCAGATGTGTGCCCTTGCTGTCTCTGAACGTGACCATTACTGCTGGTGTTTTCACTCTTCCTCCATTGCACCTCTCACCCCCGCAGGGAGAAACTATCCTGAATTTTGGGCTTATTGTTCACCTGATTTGAATTATAGTTTGTATCATTAGAAATTTTTGCTTTGCGTTCCGCTGGGAGAATCATGTTACAAGGCACATTTTTCACCCAGACTGCACCCGTTTTAACAATTTATTCTACCAGTTATGAGCTGTCAGATTTGAGCGAGTTAGTAAACCTCATTGTTTCCGTTTTCTCATCTGCAAGAGGGAAATAATAACAGCTCCCACGCTGTAGTGTTCTTGCAAGAAGGTAATGAGCTGGTTTACGTGAGACCTGAACCCGCACCTGGAACACAGGTGAGCTACGTAAAGATTAGTCATCACTGGTCTATAATCTGTTTTAGGACCTCCCGAACTTAACTTTCCAAAGATAATCCATGTCGTTGTGTATAGCCATGATTTCGTGGCCACAGAGTATTTCCTCATGTGGCTTCAGAACTGTGGACGTATCCACCATCCAGTCGGTGGACATGTGAGTTGTTTGCCCAACACTGCAGACTGTAGTTTAGCTGAGAACATTCCATCCTGAGTGTCCCGACCCACACACAGCAGAGCCCCAGGACCCACGGCCCATTCCTAGGACTGAAATCGCAAGGGCTCAGAACCCTCCAGTTTTCCGGGGAACGCCACACCTTCCAAAGTCGCAGCGTCACTTTACCCACAAGTGTGTTTAAGTGCCGCAGCTGCTCCAGGGCCTCGTCAGCCTTCCATCCTGGCAGGTTTGCCTTTCCCAGACTGGCGGGCAGGTAGCTTTACCTCATACTTTGCTGACTACAGTGTGACTAAGCTTCTTTTCAGATATTTATGAGCCACTAAGCTCTTCTGTTCTGCACACAGTGCCTGTTCAAATCTCTTGCCCGCTTCTCTGTCAGGACTTCTGTCTTCTCTGTTGGTTTACACGTCTGATTTATTACTGGGCACACTTCTCCCAGCTGGGGACTTGAATTAAGCTCTCTCTCGCTGCTTCCTTTTTGTGACCATAATTTCAAGGCAGTGGGTCATAACACACTGTCTTCACAAGTCACTATTGTGTGTATTGTGTAAAGAACCTTGTCCTGTATTGAATTCCAAATATCTGCCTATTCCAAAGTCTGCCTTTCACATTTGTCCCTAATTAGTTGGGAGTCAGTTAATTTGCGTGTGGTGTGAACAGGGTGGGGGTCAGTTTGTTTAGAGTGAATAAATAATCTACTCAGTACAATATATAAAACCCACTGTCCCTTCTCTAATCTGGTGCCAGCCCTGTCATAAACCAAGTTCTTTTTTTTTTTAAATACAGATGACTCTTTTTCTGAGCTTTCTCTTCTGTGGCATGTCACTGTGTCCACTCCGGGACATCTCCAGGCCCTAATCAGTATAAGTTTATTGTCACTCATGATGTCTCAGAATTTATATCCTGCAGCTTGTAATTCAGCAGAAAATTGGCTCTTCAAGGCTCTTTAATGTAAATATTAAAACACACACACCCTCACCCTACTGAGAGTTTGACTGGCATAACCTTGAGTCCACAAGTAACTTTGAAGAGAAATGATGCTTTGGGGATGTTGAGTTCTCTGGCTCATGACAACGTTCTGTGTCTCCAGAGAGAGGAGGAGGCTCCCCTTGGCAGCGTGCCAGTGAGTGTAGAAGGCAGGCTTATCTTCCGCTCACCCTGACACAGCACTGGGGGGTCCACTGGGTGCCCCCCAGTAGACCCACACTGCCTGCACGCCCATCGCACCCTTGCACAGCACAGCACACCTGAGCCTGGTTTCTTTTTTTTTTTTTTGGAGACAGAGCCTCAAGCTGTCCCCCTGGGTAGAGTGCTGTGGCATCACAGCTCACAGCAACCTCCAACTCCTGGGCTCAATTGAGTCTCCTGCCTCAGCCTCCCAAGTAGCTGGGACCACAGGCACCTGCCACAACGCTCAGCTATTTTTTGGTTGCAGCTGTCATTGTTGTTTTTGGCAGGCCCAGGCTGGATTCGAACCCGCCAGCTCAGGTATATGTGGCTGGCACCTTAGTCGCTTGAGCCACAGGTGCCGAGCCTGAGCCTGGTTTCAGTTCCCCTGCTCTGCAAGACCATTGATATGAAGCCATGTCCCCTGTGCTGGCAGAGCAGCTTCCCAGGAGAAAGTGGGGTTCAGCATTCTGCCGCCCTTTCCCAGTTCTCACCTTTATTCACCTTCTCTCTGAGCAGTCCTTACCTTTTACCAGCAATTAATTGATAAATAAAGTTTCTTTTTGAATAAAAAACATGTTTTCTATAAAAGTTTTCTTCAAGGTATCTAGTATGTTATGCTGTAAGAAATTCTTTCTGTGAAGTTCAATTTTTTAAGTGTCTACATTTCAATAAAAACCTAGTTAAAAATAGAGGAAAAGAGGGCTTCATGTTTTCAGTTCCATTAATGGTGCTTTTATTTTTATATAAAGAAAAGTAACTCGTTCCTGGGATCAGCGTGTTCTCTGCTTGACGTGACTCACCAAAGTTTTGCGAATGCTTATTGGATGAGCATGAATTAAGCTCTGTCTAAACGAGAAACTTGGTGCTAGCCCTATCTGAATACCTTTCTTCATTAGATTTAATCTTCAGAGGTAAAGGATTCAAGAGCTACCCTATAAGGCAAGATGGATCTCCCTGATTTGAGGGATGAAGGTGAGGCCTTAGCTGGAGTTAGTAAATCCAACCCATTAAACCTCTCATCAGGAAAATGCCCCTTTCAGATGCTGCCATGTCGAAGTTCCCAAGGTAGATAAGAACCGGGAGATGTTTGAGGTATTGTTGAGATATTGTTTGTTAGTACCGAGCTGCTGTGTTCTCTAAGCTTTGGGCATAAAGGTCTAGAATAGAATACAGGGGAACCCATGTTAGAACCAGAAAGCCTAAGCCCTTTCTCTTGGGCAATCACAGCTCTGAGAACCAACCGAACCTTTACCCTGTGAGCCTTGGACTCTTCATCTGAAAAAGGAAGGCAATCACTCCTGTTGGTTTTCACCACTGTCTTTCACATACCTGATGCTTGAAACGGCCCTGTGTTTTGATCAGGAAGACAGAGGATGGCGGCCACTGTGAAATCAGTGGGGCCACGGTCCCAGTCTCCCTCCATTGTCTGCTAGGCCAGGGTTATATGACGTCTGTTCATGGGAACTGTCTGACATCGGGGGCCCCTTAGCTTAGTTCTTGGAACTTCTAATCATAAGATAATACAGTTCAAGCATTCAGTGGCATCTGAGATGCAGATAAATCATACAGTGTCCTCATTTCGAAAGCAGAGATAACAGTATGTATCTCACAGGACTGTGGTCCCCCAGCATCACCTGAGGTCACATGAGCACATAGGAAAGGCCTTAATCAGTTGAAAGGGTTGTAAAGACAGGACGTGTCATTACTGGCCATCTGTGCAGTGAGAAGTCAGAAACAAGACAGGCCTCCTGCCGTCCCGGGGTGTGACTGAGACTCAAAACATGACTCCATTTGTGCTACTTGTTTGCAGTCCCCAGTCTTCCAGGACCCGCCAGTATCCAGAGAGCGGTCACAGTGGTCAGAGGTAGCGGGATGGGCACTGAGTACAATGTGTAAAACCTGCTGGCCCTTCTCTAATCTGGTGCCAGCTCTGTCCTAAGTCTGACCTGGAATCTGGATCCTTGGTCTCCTTCAGATTCTAACACCAGTTGCCCTTTTTGAAGTTCAGAGGAGCTGCAGCCATGGCTTTTAGGACAGCTGAAACATGGTGCTCATGTGTTCATCACCTAACAGTGTCACATGCGGGTCGGTTAACAAATAAGTGATGCCGTGTCTCACAGTGGGCTCCCCTCTGTGAAGTGGAGATTGTTAATACCCACCTCTGGAATTGCAGAAACGTGTAGCAGAGGCCTCGCCTGGGTACAGAGCTCTCTGTCCCTGCACTGCTGATGTGAAACGCGCATCTCAGGGAGATTTAACACGGCTTCCTCCCTCGAGTCCCACCCGAGAGCTCGACCATATGCTCAGGAAGAATGCCCTTCCAACTCCAAGAAGCTATGTCTAAACTGCCTTCTTGTTCTTTACTGGAATTAATAACAGCAAACAAATGAAAATAACAGCTATGTGGGGAAAGTCAAGATCCAAAGGGACAGATGTCTTGCTATTTCCTGGCGAGGCTGCAAATCCCACCAGCTTGGATGCCTCGTAAACAGAAATCAGATAGGAGAAAGGTGCAGAAAATGTTCCACATCCTCCAACAAGCCCGAGATTCTGTGACTACAGGTACTAAATCTCCACTTTTCACAGAAGAGTCCCTGAGACAAATGGTTGAGAAAAAGACAGATGTCTTTATGTACGAGTTTCTGGTGGTCACTTCAGGGCCAGCCCAGGATGAGCCTGGACACCCTGTGAGGTGGTGAAGCCAGACTCAGCCCTGTGCCAGGAGGTCTGGGAGGCACAGACATGGCCCTACACCTGGGGACCGGGATGAACTCATATACAGTGTTCAGTGATGGCAACAAAGAGAGCATAGAACAAAATCTACCCAGGACAGACTGTCCTGAGGACGTGTTTCTCCAGTGAAGCATCAAAAGCCTAAAGTTCAGCCTCAGTCCCTGAAGCCAGGCTGGGTTTGACCCAGTTGCTGTAAGGACATGAGCACAAAGTCAACCTTACCGGGTGATGAGTGGGAATAATGGCTTGAATCCTGAGACCTGACCTCCTGAGGGTCACAGGCAGTTCCCTTCACCCATGAACAATCTCAGCTTTGCACACAAGAAAAAGGAAGGGGCAGGTCAGAGGAGACAGCCCTGTTCTACCTCGATCACAGCGTGGCTGGGGAGTCACAGGCGTGCTGAGCGGCCCACGGCATGGAGGTCCATCTCTGTCTTCCCTACGTCTGTCTTTCATGGGCCAGTTCACCAGCAGTGGGGAATTTCTTCCTAGCAAAAGGATTTGCTTGGGCACATCGGTGTCAAAGCTGATGACACATCCTGGAAACTCATCATTAGGTCACTTCACTCTACACTTCAAGTCTTGGGTCTATTTCCTGAGCTGGCACATCCTTGACACAAGCTGTCCCTTCAAACGCCAGAGCTCTCTGGAGCTAAAAATAAACCTTCACCTTGGAAACTTCAACCTCTAGTTCTTCTGGCTGTGTTTTGTCTAAAGGACAAATCCAAGTTAACTGAAATGCAATTAGAATCTGAAATTGTCTTTCTTATCTTTTTTCTTTCTTAAATTTTTACTGACATATAATAATTGTACCTGTTTGGTGGTACCTGTGATATTTTCATACATGTATGCAATATTTAATGAGCAGATTAGGGCGATCGGGATATCCATCCCCACAAACATTTCTCTTTTCTTTGTCTGAGGAGCATTATAATTCTTCTCTTCTAGGTATTATGCAATATACAATACTTTATGGCAACTATAATTCCTAGCCATGCTATTGGACTCTAGAACTTTCTATCGAACTGCATTTTTGTACCCATCACCCAACTTCTTTTCAAAGCAGGTGTCTACACATACAGTGACAACGTGCGTGTGTGTGTGTGTGTGTGTGCCTGTGTCCACACCATTTTCAAGGAACCCACTAAGTACTTGGTGTGTATATCACAGCACCAAAGAGTGGATGTGAATTAAACATATTATTGTGTCCAAAATGAAAGATGAGGCTGTGAAGGGAATGAGTTCAAGTCTGTCTGACTTCAGCACCTGTGTCATTCCCACTTAACCATGCAGGTTTATAGGAAAGAAGAACTACTATTTCAGGATGCCAATATAGTCTTGAAATGACAATCACAAT
>CAUYQV010118912.1:0-17600 GCA_963574575.1 Galagoides demidoff
CGGGCGCCTGTAGTCTCAGCTACTTGGGAGGCTGAGGCAGGAGACTCGCTTGAGCCCAGGAGTTGGAGGTTGCTATGAGCTGTAATGCCATGGCACTCTACCCAGGGGGATAGCTTGAGGCTCCGTCTCAAAAAAAAAAAAGGAACAAATTGTGGTATATGTACACCATGGAATACTATGTGGCCATAAAAAGATGGAGACTTCACATCTTTTATGTTTACCTGGATGGAGCTGGAACATATTCTTCTTAGTAAAATATCTCAAGAATGGAGAAAAAAGTATCCAATGTACTCAATACTACTATGAAATCAACATATAATCACCTACATATTCATACAAATGGTAAAACATAACTATAGTCCAGGAAGTAGAAGGGAAGAGAAGAGAGAGGAGAGGGGAGGAAGGAGGAGGGAGGATATTTGGGGGGACCTCACCTAATGTGCAATGATACATTTCAAAACTATTAACAAAGGAGTATAATTGTGATGGACATTACATTAATCAGTTCAATGTAAGCATTTCACATTGTATATCAAATCAGTACCCTGAACCCCACAAATGTATCAGTGTACACAGTTATGATTTAATAAAAAGAAAAAGATAAATTAAAAAAAAAACTATGAAGTATATATTTTAAAAAATAATCCAAATACTTTCCTATGAAGGGAGACTATGGGACAAAAGTTTAGGGACACTTTTCTATTTCTAGATTTTTTTTTTTTTTTGAGACAGAGTCTCACTATGTCACCCTTGGTAGAGTGCTATAGCCTCACTGCTCACAGCAACCTCAAAATCTTGGGCTTAAGATATTCTCTTGCCTCAGCCTCCCAAGTAGCTGTGACTATAGGTGCCTACCACAATGCCCAGCTATTTATTGTTGTAGTTGTAATTGTTTGTTTAGCAGTCCTGGGCTGGGTTCGAACCCACCAGCCCCTGTGTATGTGACTGGCACCCTAACCACTGAGCTATGGGCACCGAGCCATATTTCTAGATTTTTAATTGAGGAAATATATTTTCTATTCAAAAAGTTTAAATAATTTTTTTAAATACTTAAAATAGAAATATTCCAGTTTGAACACTGATAGAGGGACCATTTCCACATTGATTCAGTATAGGTAGATTTTACCTTCAAAATATTTTAATGATATCTTTGTTTCGTAAGTGCCTATATGCCCCCAGAACCATGCTAGGTGCTATGGAGGTTATAAGGAGAAAGATAAATGTGAGCAAATTAAGAAAAGGATTAAAACTGGCTGAAAAATTGAGTGAGGGAATAAGATGGACAATTTGAACAAAGGCACAGAGATGGACATGGGATTGTTATTTGTGGGAAATAGCAATGAAATAAAATTGATAGGAACAGATACAGCATACTGGGGCATAATGGCTGATAAGGCACAGAAAGAAATTAATTAATGAAGAAAAATTTTTTGAGACAGAGTCTCACTATGTCGCCCTCAGTAGAGTGCTATAGCGTCATAGCTCATAGCAACCTCCAACTCTTGGGCTTAAGCGATTCTCTTTCCTCAGCCTCCCAAGTAGCTGGGACTATAGGGACCCTACACAACACCCAGCTATTTTTTTGTTGTTGCAGTTGTCATTGTTTAGCAGGCCAGGGTCAGGTTCAAACCTGCCTGCCTTGGTATATCTGGCCAGCACCCTAACCATTGGGCTACGGGCACAGAGTCAATTAATGAAAATTTTCAAATACTAGGCTAGGTTGTGAAATTTGTGCTTTATGCTGGGGTTATCAGTTTTGGATTACTTATATGATCATGGAATATTTTTGCAAAGCTCTGTGTAAGCAAGCTTTTTAACAAATTTACTGGGCCAGGTGTGGTGACTCATGCCTGTAATCCTAGCACTCTGGGAGGCTAAGGTGGGTGAATCATCTCAGCTCAGGAATTCAAGACAAGGCTAAGCAAAATCAAGACCCCATTTCAACTAAAAATTAAAAAATTAGCCGAACTTTGTGGTGAACACCTGTAGTCCTAGCTACTCAAGAGGCTGAGGCAAGGGGATCTCTTGATCCCAAGAATTTGAGGTTGCTCTGAGCTATGATGCCACAGCACTCTGCCCAGGACACTGTACCCAGTACCCTGTCTCAAAAAAAAAACCAAGAAAACAACAAATTTACTAATTTATGATAATAAAAATGATATATGAAGGGGTATTAAATACAAATTATAGTATTAATCTATAGTTTTTACTATACTAACCATTGTAAACAGCATTTGTCATAAAATGCTGTAAACCTACTCATGAGAAAAGGTGTTACTTATCAAATGAGAAAGTCATTGTTTTGCAATATCAAATGTTCAAAGTCAATAAAGAAGATAATAATGAAAGATACAGCATTTAAGTTTACAGTGTGCTTAAATTTTTAAAGTAACTTTACTATAGAATTGGAAAATAAAGATAAGCATGAAGGAAAAGAATTATATCCTAGAATCACATCACCTACTGTAATGTGATTTATGTGTGGTATCATGCTGTTTGGATTTATATCTTTATTTTTATCAGGTTACACATGCATTTTTTTCCTTATAGAAATGGGATATTGTTTTTTATAATGTATTTTCCATTTTTTGTATTATAAAGATATTTCTATATAAAAATATGCTTCTTATTCTCACAGTATTCCACTATGTATGGATTTAGGAGTGTTAAATGAGATTGGTATTTGTGAGGTACTGGTAAATATTTTTAAAATGGTAGCATTTTTTTTACTACTATTACTATAATGTTCTTAACCATTTCTCTATGGTGGAATATTAAGTTATTCTCAGTAGAGCTATTAATGTTTTTACATTATTATATGCATAATAGACATTAACTCTTTTCTTAGCAGATTGTTTTTGTTTCTTTGGGGATTTTTTTTCATTGTTGTTGTTGTTGTTGTTGTTGTTGTTGTTTTTAGGTTTTTAGGCAGTCTCAGTCTCCTTGAGTAGAGCGCCATGGCCATCATCATAGCCCATAGTAACCACAAACTCCTGGGCTCAAGCAGTCCTTTTGCTTCAGTCTCCTGAGTAGCTGGGACTACAGGTGCCTGCCATAATTCCTGGCTAGTTTTTCTATTTTTAGTGTGTGTGTAAGGTGGGGTGTCTCACTTTACTCAGGCTGATCTTGAACTCTTGAGCTCAAGCAATCTACTTGCCTCAGCCTCCCAGAGTAATAGGAGTATAGGTGTGAGCTACCATACCTGGTCTGGGTTTTGATTTTTTTGAGACAGAGTCTCCCTCTGTTGTCCAGACTAGAGTGCCCTGGAATCAGCCTGGCTCACAGCAATCTCAAACTCCTGGGTTCACATAATCTTCCTGATTTAGCTTCCCAAGTAGCCGGGACTACAGGCACCAACCACATCATCTGGCTAATTTTTTTTAATTTTTAGTAGAGACAGGGGTCTTAACTCTTGTTCAGGCCAGTCTTGAACTCCTGAACTCAAGGAATCCACCTGGTTCAGCCTCCCAGAGTGCTAGGGTTATAGATCTGAACCAAACTCATGTTAACTTATGTGGTTTAGATTTTAACTCCTCATTAGATGTACAGTTTGAAAATATCTTCTTTCACTCTGTAGGCTCTCTCTTCACTCTTGTTTCCTTGGCTATTCACATGCATTTTAATTTGGTATAATCTCATTTGTTTGTTTTTGCTTTTGTTGCCTGTGCCAAAAAATCATTGCCCAGGCTCAGTGCCCATGGTCAGTGGTTAGGGCACTGGCCACATGTGGGTTCAAACCCAGCCCAAGCCTAAACAACAATGACAACAACAACAACAACAAAAAATAGCCAGGCATTGTGGTAGATGCCTGTAGTCCCAGCTACTTGGGAGGCTGAGGCAAGAGAATCATTTGCGCCCAAGAGTTTGAGGTTGCTGTGAGCTATGACAGCATGGTACTCTGCCAAGGGTGACATAGTAAGACTGTCTCAAAAAAAAAAACATTGCCCAGACCAATGTTGTGGAACTTTTCCCTTATGTTTTCTTACAGTAGTTTTATATTTTTTGGAATTACATTTAAGAGTTGAATCCATTTGAATTGATTTTTTATGTATGGTAAGAGGTAAGGGTCTAAGTTCATTCTTCTGCATGTAGATATCCAGTTCTCTTAGCACCATTTATTGAAGAGGTTATCCTTTACCCACATGTGTTCTTGGCATGTTTGTTAAAAATCAACTGACTATGAAGGTATGGATTTATTCTGGGCTCTCTAATGTTCTATTTATTTATTTTGTTTGTTTGTTTAGCAGACCCCGGCCAGGTTCCAACCCACCAGCCCTTAAGCATGTGGCCAGCACTTAAGATAGAGATATGGGTGCCCCCCATTGTTTTGTTCATCTGTTTTTGTGCCAGTATGTCTGTTTTTATGCTAATACCATGCAGTTTTGATAACTATATCTTTGTAGTAGCTGTTGAAATCAGGTACTGTGGTGCCTCTACCTTTATTCTTTTTGCTCAAGAGTGCTTTGGCTATTTGGTTTTTTTTGTTTCTGGGTTTTTTGGGTTTTTTTGAAGTTTTTGGCCGGGGCTGGGTTTGAACCCACCACCTCCAGCATATGGGACCAGCACCCTACTCCTTTGAGCCACAGGTGCCGTCCTATTTGGAATCTTCTGTGGTTCCATACAAGTTTTAGAATTATTTTTCTATTTCTATGAAAAAGTATCATCAGAATTTTTTTTTTTTTTTGCAGTTTTGGCTAGGGCTGGGCTTGAACCCACCACCCCTGGTATATGGGGCCAGTGCCCTACTCCTTGAGCCACAGGCCCTCCCCATATCATCAGAATTTTAATAGGGATTATACTGAATATATAGATTGCTTTGGTAAGTATGGGCATTTTAACAATATTAATTTTTCCAATCCGTGAAAACAGGATTATCTTTCCACTTATTTGCACCTTCAACTTCTTTTATCAATGCTTTATAGTTTTTAGTGTATAGTTCTTTTACGTCCTTTGTTAAATTTATTTCCAAGTATTTTATTTCATTTCATTTTGTAGCTATTGCAAATGGGATTTTTTTTTTTTTTGGTTTCTTTTTCTAGTAATTTGTTGTTAGTATATAGAAAAGCTCATTTTGTATGTTGTCTTGTATCAACTTCACTGAATTCATTTTAGTTCTAACAGTTTTCTGGGAGAGTCTTAGGTTTCTGTACAGATAAAATTATGCCATCTGCAGACATTTGCCACCAGAGTGTTTTTATCTAGAAGTGAATTACTTTATTTCCCATTTTATGGATAAGGAAACTGAGGCCCAGAGATGATAGGCATCATGACTATAGTTACTGAGGGGCAGAGTTAGGAACTATGCATCTTGAACGTACAAATTTTATTGTGCTATATTAATAAGAATTGAAGTTGCATGCCCAGTAAAATATAGTTAGAGATAATACTCCATTAAAAGTATTGCTTTCCTTGGTATCAGATTCAGAGTAGTATATACATTTTACAGCACATTTTCAGTTTTTAGCACTGTCATTTTGAAGTATAATGTCATGACTTGGCGAAGTATCTCTCATTCAGTTCTCCTAAGACATATATGACAGGAACTATTTCTTTTTTGAGGTCTATATAGCACCTAGCAATCTATTGCACTGAATAAATATTTAATGAAGATTGAATATTTCCTCTGTGGTGTATCAATTACTCTTGTTGATTCTCTGAGGGAAGCTTTTCTTTCTCGATATCATGTAGTGGGTTAAGACATTTGTTTTCCTGAATGTTGTTATTAATGCCAGTTTGAATTTTTATGTCATCTCAAATATAAATCTATGACTTATTGATCTGATAGCATGCAATAATAAAGTCATTTACTAGGAGCATTGATTTATCTGGAATATGTGGTATTTAGGGCTCTGAAAATGAAAAAAGTATTTGCAAATGAGGTGTATTTTTTAATGGAGGAAATGTGATTTCAATTCATACATACCTTTAAAAACATGGATAATTTTTTCCTTTCAATTGAAAAATATTTATACTGCTTGTATTTTTTTTTAATTGTTTGCCACTGTTGGTAGAGTGCTATGGCATCACAGCTTACAGCAACCTCAAACTAAGCCATTCTCTTGCCTCAGCCTCCCTAATAGCTGGGACTACAGGCACTCAGCACAATGGCCAACTATTTTTTGTTTGTTTGTTTTGTTTAGCAGGCCCGGGGTATCGAACCCACCAGCCCCAGAGCATATGGCCAGCACTCTAGCCATTGAGCTGTGGGCACCCAGCTATACTGCTTATATTTTTAAGAGTTATATTTTTAAACTTTGATGAATATTAGGTTTAAATGAAATACATTCATCTTTGCCTATTGGAGTCTCCACATTTATGATATTATGAGCTTGAATGTTTTCAACTTGTAAAATTGGATCACTATAATTCAATCATTTGGTACAAGTTATGGAATTTATCAGAATCTATTAGAAAAAAACTCTCATTTAAATAAAACAGGAAAAAATGAACAGGCTAGAGAAGAGGATGTATAAACATTTTATTCTCTTTCTACTCTAGGAAGCAAGTAAACAAAATTACAAAATAGTTACATCATGCCTAGTGACAAAATATCCTCTATTTCTACAATAACTTCATTGTGTTTCATTTTATGAGTTTTAGGACATATATTTCAATTTAAATAACTTGACATTGATGATTATTTTACTAGAGGGAAATTGTATGAGTGTGTGTGTGATGACAGTTATGGTACATATTTGGTAATAAACATAGAATAAAATCATTTGAGTTATAGTGGTCTGATAACTGTTTTTAAGTCTTTTTGATCCAGAAGTCTGTGACCTCTGGAATCTCTACTTTTTCAGATCTGTTAAGATATTTTAACAATGTAAGGATTTAAATTTGGATGAATACCACACTCCAGGAAGTTAACTAATATTGTCCAAAACAAAGAATGTCAAGGTATAATTTGAGGAAAGTTTAAGAAGTTCTGATATCACGATGTCTGAGAAGAGAGAGGCTACAGTTAAGGAACTTCCTTTTCTTCCCCAACTTGTTACAAAGAGAACCTGAAATTTAACCTCACATTTGAAATGGTCTGATTATTCAGAAACATCCCATTTGGTGAAATTATTGCCAAGAAAATGTACCAAAATCTTGAGTTGCAGACTGTTCTTACATCTGACTAGAAGGGCCATACTTGTTATGTTAGATATTGGAAATCCAAGGCTGCACAGATGAAGGTGGGACATGGGGGAGGGTTTGAGTCAGGGAAGGGAAGCTTCCTAGACATTATAGCTCTGTCCAGAGGCCAAATGGGAGATAAATCACCACTGGCCACCTCTCTTATTATTGAAATGGTTCAGCCCTGGGGTTTAACTGAAGGACTAACAGGGTTTTGAAGTGCAAATAGGATGGTAAAGGGTAAACCCTTTTAGGGTTTCATTTTGATGGATTTTTTTCCTGTGTGGATTTCTGGTAGTGACTGTGATCTGGAAGAGGCCCTTAAAAAAAAAAAAAGTTTTGTTTTGTTTATGATCAATCAGGCAATAAGAACTTTCCACAGGGGTGTACTTTTCCTGCATGCATATTGATCCTATTGTGTTTAAAAGTAGGTCATTTAATTGGGTCTTTTTTTTAGCCTTCTGCAATGGAGCTGTCATTTCTAGGTCAC
Source organism: Galagoides demidoff (assembly GCA_963574575.1). Classification (NCBI taxonomy): domain Eukaryota; kingdom Metazoa; phylum Chordata; class Mammalia; order Primates; family Galagidae; genus Galagoides; species Galagoides demidoff. Next base: position 7,613 of record CAUYQV010118912.1, read on the forward strand.
TTCTCTCTCTTGGTATTAATGCCAAAGTTTGAGAGTGTTGAATATTTTGGTATTTTTGGATTATTAGGTTGTGGGGGATTACTTAAGGCCAGTGTGTGTAAAACTAAGTTTATGAACTCTTCCAGTTAAAGATCCACTCCACATTAGAATAAGTTTTTATATAATAAAAAGGATTTTATTTCATCTACTTTCTATTATGTTACGTATTTGTATATATTCGTTTTATTATTTTGCATGCATTGTTTTGTCAGCCTTAAAAACCCAAATTCTGAGATTGTAAAATATTGTACTATGTTATTTGTAAAGATATACTAAAATGTTTGAGGAAATAAGGGAGACATAAAAATGTTTAAATAAGAGATATGTTGATTTATCAAGTTGAAACATTTTTTGACTCCTTGTCCCCAAATGATTCAAACACAGAAGATAAAATGAAGTATCTTCTAAAATTTGTATTATTATGAAAAATGGGGATGAGAGCAGTTGTTTGGGCCTTGAAAGAAAAATGATTGTACCATAACTTAAAGGCTTTGTGTGCAAAAGTTTTAAAGAAAAATTGAAATTTTTTTTTAAAGAAATGCCATTATAAATGCTTACATTTCTTCTTGAAAGTATTGTTGATGGAATTTTTCTTAAGCATTTTGTCTCTTTAGATGCTTTAGATATAAATATTAGTATCATTGGCCCTTTTAGAGACGAATAATGTATTGAGCATTTAGCTGCAACAGAGGTTTTCCTTTGGGTTGCTTGATATCTATTATAAACACAGTTGTTAAATCTCTGTAATGAACATTGATCACATAAGGTTCTTAATTGACCCCCAGGTTGATTTTTGCTTTTATGTGCTTCAAGAATTCCCCTTCTTTGTATATATCTAAATATTAGAGATGTATTTACTTCCTATTACTGTATGATGATTTAAATTACATGCTTTAAACAACAAAAATAACAAAATACCAAAACCCTAGATGGCATCAGTGGAGTCTCCTGCATCTATAGCTCCCTGCCATTAGTTTGTTGCTGGATATGACCTTTCCTTTGTTAGAAAAAGAGATCTGCGGCCCTTCCCAGAATCCTGTTAACTATCTTTTTAACCCAAGTTGGAGGTTGTCTGATGAATGAATGGTGAGCTTTTTTTTTTAATGAGCTATACATATTGTTGACATTGTCACATGTTGCTTTTTAATTTCTAATGTGTTTTTAATTTGCAAAGCATGCAAGTGCCTTTCACAGCAGTAGAATGGAGTCAGCATTTCTGAGTTTGCCTTCTGCAAATAAGAAGGGTCAGGCTTGATCTAGTGTTCGATTTTCTGATACACAAATGTGAATGAATTTCACTTTGAATATAGTTGAATAAAAAAAAGAAGATACTTGAGAAAGCACCCCCCACACACACCCAAAGAACTTCTCTTGCCTCTTAGTGAGTCAATTGCCCCAATATAAAAGCATGGGAGGGGGGAAAGTGAGTTTCAGGGTGAAAAGGCAATCCACAAATAATCACTCTTTTCTTCCTTTGATTGTGTCAGATTTTTTTGTGTGTGTGGCAATTGTTTTCTTTTTTGCTTAGAAGAGGTTTATGGTCCAATGTCTGTCAAGTCAGCCCCTGTCTTAAGGTTGCAGTTGTATTTCTCTCTGGAGTTCCTGGGGGTGATGTTATCTTTTGTTCACTCAGCAGTGTGGTCGTTCTTGAGAGCATCTGTCACTTTAGGCATTACAAGATGGATGAGTCTCCAGTGAACTGTTGGTTGAAGCAAATGGTGAAAATAAGAAAAGACAAGGGGTTTCAGGGTCTGCAGAAGGGACAGACAACAAGGAAACACTGTTAGAAATCAAGAGTAAGCGGAGCAATAGCGGAAGAGAGAGCAAGGATGGATCAGATGTCATTTTATAAACATCTTGGAAATCAGAATCTTTGGGAGGCTATTGTGATCTGAGGGAGACATCTGCACCATGGTAAACAATTCTGTGCTTTGGGTTTGCAAAATATTTCTGGACTTTTTTTTTTAATCTGGGAAAATTGTTGGGAAATAATAATAACATGGAATATGTTATGTGAGAATTTAGTTGTTAGTAGCCTTTTAAAATGTTTTAAAGATTAAATTAAAAATCTGCCTTTAAAATTTTTCTATTTTATTTTCACATTTTTCTCACCTTCCTCTGGTATTTTTTTCTTTTTTATAAGCAACTGAGCAAACGTAGATATTAAAACATTTAGGAAGTTTTGGCCACAGTAATGAATATCCTTATTGTTTGCTGAATGATTCTGACTTTTTGATAGGGGAATCCTAAAAAGTCTATGATCTTGCTTAAGGGGGGCTAGGGACAGATTTTAAGTTATTTTTCAGGAACCTCCAACTCCGAGTAAATGGACTTTTGGATCAAAGAAAGAAATATAATTGTTAATGATCTGTCAGAACAAGTGGGAGATCTGTATTATATTTAGAAATTCGTTTTGTTGGTGAAGGTCAAAAATTAGTAAATCTTGGCTAATACAAAGTCCCTTCCATGAAAGACAAGGAACAGAAAGGAGGTAGAGGGGGATAGAATGTGATTGAAAAAAAATGATTTCGTCAAACTTTTTGACATTTGCCTATGAAGAAGACCATAAGTTGAAAGGCAAAGAAATTAAGATGATTAGAAGCTTTAAGCTATACAAATGGTTGAGTATCTTCCTTCTCTATGGGTATAAATAATAGATGAAAGAGAAAGAGTGACAACAAAGGATCAGGTCGTTTAGGAGAATGTGTGCAGCCTGAATAGGGGTCTGTGGCCCAGGGCCAAAGGTCTTAGCTTTGAGTGTAATTAGAAGAAAATACAAAAATGTCATTACTAACAGGTAAAGTGTGCAGCACGTGGCCAAAAATTAGCAATTTTAGACTCCAAAGCTATTGGAACTGGATTACTGACCTTTTTTAAAAATCATTAAGGTCCTTGTGGAGTAATATAGTTTCATTGGCAGCAATGCAGTTTGACCTTGTTGACCATATGGGTAATCTTGGGTTTGGATGTAGGTAGCTAGGACCCTCCTGACTTAGAAAAGTATGTCTATTTGTTTGTGGGTAAATGAGAAATATGTGGGTTTGAAAGTCTGGGTCTTGCATTTTGTGTTATTCTTTTGCCTGAAGACATTCTTGTGACAGTTAAGGGAGGCAAGATAAATATTTTTATTCCAAAATCTAAAATGGTTCTTTTTTCCATTTGGCATAAAAGGAAAGCAAAATGAAAAAGAAACATTTTTTAGACAACATAAGTTAATTTTACTTCAAATATTTTAGTGCTATAAATATTCATATTGAAATTTCCTATACCCATAGGAAAAGTCTCTTGTTTTCTTTCTAGACACAGTAACAAAGGAGTAGAAGTGCTTCTAAGTTATGTATAAAAATGAATGACAAATGGTTTTTATTTCACTTTATGCTTTACAACTGTATTTCCTATTTTTTCGTGCAATAGTTTATAAGCTAGTAAAGGGAGAGATTAATATGCATACTATAATTTTCAACCAATTATATGTAATTACAATTAATTTTATATCTTCTAGAAATAAGAAGGGTAGGAGATAGTAGCTTTTTTTGTACTTGCAGGCTTTCTTCTTAGAAATTATTCAGTCAATATTAGTTATGTTTCACATTATTAATAGTTTTTTGAGTAGATAAATTTTGGCCAAGAATCAGGGATTATTACTCTTAAATTCGTTAAAGTAAGAAAATTATCTTACACTAATTTCACTAGTAAAAATAATCTATAGGACTTTGGCATTATGGTAACACCTGTCAGAAATGCAGACTTGATAGACTTATTCAACTTATATTTAATGGGAGGGAAATTATTTTTGAGTATAAATAGTAGTGATTATTTTGGGATTTTTTTTAGGAAGCGAGAACATTTGTATATTTGCCAGTTATGGTGCATATGAAATTGTATAAGACTTTGCTAATTATTTTCTACTCGGGACTTTTGTGGAATTACAAATATTTAGATTATCATATTATAGAATATAATGCATTCAGAAATTAACTCATGTCTTTAAATATACATTTTTATTTTTTATTTTTTGCAGGTGCAAAAAAAGCTTTAAACAAGTTAAAATCTAGGCAACAGACTCCCTGAAGTGTTGACTGCCCAACCTAATCATGAACGTGATTCAAAAATGTTAATAAATAAACCAAGGTATCGTATAATTATATATGCCCCCCCCCCAATTTTCAAGATCAAATTTGTTTTAGGAAGTTGTATATAGAATTTGAAAAAAACTGCTATACTTTATCCTTAAGGTGATTAAGCAATATTTCCATGACCTCTTTTTCTTCCATTTCCTCCCTTTTCTGCTTTCGTCTCCCCTCGCCCATTTTCCCTCTCCTCCTCAACAAAATTTATTTGCAATAAGTTTTTTCCTAAAGCAACCTATGTTCCTGAATTTTCCCTATGTATACAACTAATTCCTATATATCTACATTAAGAAAATAAGAATGTAGTTTTTGATTCCCCTTTGTTGATTTCAATTTTATCTTTCAAATTGTCTATTGTAAGAGACTTTCCAGATTATCAGCTACTGCAGAAAAACTCAAACACTATCTAGGACCATATATATTTAAACTTTTTCTCATTTAACACTTTCTGAGACGTATAATGGTTTTATGAAAGTTTTTTTTCTATTTTTAGAATGCTTTTAATTTCAAAAAGGGAAAAGATAATATAACTTTCTTCCCCCATTCCTATGTGGGAATCAAAAATTCACTTATCAAAAGCTCACTTAGAATTGAGAATTTAAAGCTACTGTTTTAAGTAACTCTTGCTTAACAGGGAAAGGTATATCCCAAGACTGTCTCTCTCCTTTTGGAAGTTACGATGTGCTTAAATGGCCTAGCATTTCCAACAGAGGCCAAAGATCTTTTCCTCTTTTATGACCTGTTGTATCCTTTTGAGGCCAAAAAGAACAAGAGGGTCATTGCCACTTCAGCCTGGTCCCTGTTTGTCCTCCGTGGTGACCACGCAGATACTGAAACACAGTAGTAGTGTAACATTTGGGCCTGGAACATCTGGAAAATGGTCAGAGAGAGAGTGGAGGAGACAGAAGAAAGAGAGAGAACTGTTGCATTTTGTTTCACCAGGTGCAAGGAGGAAGCAACATTAGCCTTTTTGATATGGGAGGCACATTCTGTGGACCCTGGAGTTAGGCTTCAACAATTGAGGAGGTCAAAGGACAGCTGAGAGGGGTCAGTGAGACACCATGGGGTGTATTTTGTTACTTAGTAAAAGGAGCAGCCTCCTAAAACCTTAAAGGATTCTCTTGAAAATCTGTGTTGTGAAAAGGTTTTATGAGTCTCATGGCAAAAACTGCTGATTTATCTAAGGAATGCTTGCTTTTGTCTAATGGAAGGATAATCCTTACCAAATGTTGGCAACTACTATAATAGTCAATATAGGTCTGAAAGAACAGTTAAGGTTTAAAGTGTACTTTGCTTTCCAAAATGTTTATCATTTTAATGTTTCTCTCTCAGTGAAGAATTCTGCACTATTGAAATATCACTTTTTCTTTGCTTAGAGCAGAAAGTGCAGGAGGGGGAATTGAGGATGGAGAGACTGAGGTAGAAGTGAGCCTACATTACTTTAAAAATTATTCTACGAGATTTTGACCTTACCTATGAACAGTATATTATTATTAAACCTTTACAAATACCAAAACTTGCTAATTCTAAAAAGTTATCTTTGAATTTATTTTAATTTATAAGGGAAATAAGGGGCATATGAAGTGTAATGTTTCTGGATTACAGATTTTTTTATTTAGTTGTTGGTAGTTGATAGAAGGGGCTATCAGTTGATGAATGACCTTAAACTTTTTGTTTCTCCCTAAATGTGTCAAGAGGAAAATCAATGTCAGAGTTGAGAGTAGAGAATAAGAAAAGCACTATAATAGGGAATTTTCTCTTTGAAAGCAAAAGGAGAAGGGGAAAATATCTACATGTTGTAAAAGCTCTCTTTACCACAGCCCATGACCTCAAGAGGCCGCTTCCACGATTGTGGATACCTTTGAATATTACCTCCCTAGTAGATAGGTTGTGCAAATGAATTGTTAGAGAAGCTGACAGTATTTCTATATTCCAATTTATACACTATGTTTGATATTCCATATTTTCCATGTTTGATATTATATATATATATAGAAAGCATATATGATAATGTATATTGTAAGGGAAAAAAGATAAAATGATGAGAAGTATATAATAGGCCTCGTTAATTTATAAATTTACAGTATGTATCACTTGTGTGTGTGATTTTTTAAAATCCTGTCCAATAATTGACTAATGATTGGACCATATAAGGCACCTTTCAACAACTAATTTAGAAATGTATGTGTAGTGAGTGATAATTGCTAGAGAAAACCCACAGCTGTTTGAGTAGTGTTGAAATCATGGCAAAACTGACAAATACATTTAGCAGTGTTAACGAGATAAAACATGGAAAGGAGGCAGGTGACAGAGTGGAAAGATGCAGGTCACAGGAGTAACATCCATAAAAGAACAAAATCAGAATGTTAGAATGTTTTTTTAAAAAAGAAAAAGAACAGAAAGTTTACAGATGCTTTGAATTTCCAGCTTTTTCTTTTAAACTAAGTCCTCCTCTTTTATTACTTACTCTCCAAAGTAGCAGCAGAATGTGTGTTTTCCATGTTAAATAATTTAGATACATATTTGTTCAGCCCCTAACTCATATCTGATTTTGACAGAAGGCAACCGTTTGGTAGTAGTATTTAAGAAATACAATCAAATTTTGCTGATTCTAAGGCAATTTTGATTTGGAGTATTTTTTTAAAGTCAGGTTTAAATATGCTTCTATTTTACTATAATTACTGTGAGTGGGGATTGCTTTACCCCTCTTGCACCTTGATAATGCTTATTAATCCAGATACATCACAAAGGACCCTCTGTTTCTAGATTTAGTGGCCCACCATTATCAAAAACAAAACAAAACCCAAAAAACCTGTAGAAGTCTTTAATGTATTATCAATAATTATGTTTATCCGGTTAATGTTCATAGCCCACTTTCCAAATAACTGCTTAGGAAAATTCAGTGGGGCTAGGCAAATAAGAGAAATTAGGTGAGTGCAGTGTGAAAAATACTCAGTTGTCTATGCCTTTCCCACTGTACTTTTTAAAGTGTCAGGTGAAATTTGGAAAATTACTGTAGTGTCTTTGGAAATTCTACTCTGCATTGGGAAACATTTTTGCCTCTCGTGTTTTATATAGATTCTAATGATGGTTGTGATATATCCCCAAAGTTTGTTTTCTGAAACCATAGTCTCTCTGAACTCTGAGTGAGGCAGGGCTGATGGATGTGGTGAGCCACACTTTGGAACCATTTCTTATTTAATGTTTTCTGTTCTGATTATTGACTGTTTTTCCTGTTGAAAAATTGGTCTCTGGTGACATGGTAGAGGTCACGTGTTGCCTATTATTGTTTGTTTCTTTGATCTTACACAGGGATTGCCTCTGGTAATTATACTAGTTCCAGAGAGTCTTGACAAGAGGTGTTTATTTTACAGAAGAATTTCTGGCATTTCAAGGAAGAAAGTAAAGATTTTCAGTAGGAAAGTGTACTTCTTTGTTACAAAGGAAAAATAGCATTATACTTTCTCATCTTGTAATTATAACAGTTTTTAGTCACTATTATGAAATTAGTTGGCATATTATAGTAATTATTTTCACAACAATTTAACATATTGCATATCTGTAAATATATAGTAGGACCTCTAAGTTGACCACTTGAGGGACTGTAACAAACTGGCACATACATAAGGAACTAGGTCTACTGTACTAATACATACATGTGGTGCATGTCTGGTCTATGAAAATTGGGTCAACTTAAGTAGGTGGTTGATGCAGGGAGGTGGTCAATTATGAAGGTTATACTGTACTAGCAACTTACTAGGATTGGGTTTTTATTTCAGTATCTAAGATACTTTTGGTTTCAGAAACTGTCAAAAGAGATTCTTCCAAATTTAAATGTACAGAACTAATAAAAGAGGTTGAAATTTTTGTCTTTTAATCTGATTGCATTTTCTAAAGATGCTCAGCAAGGAGGATGAATAAAAATGAATTAAAATGTTTTTGTTTTGAATGTGTGGTTAGCTTTGTGCTTTTTTGGAATGTGCTTGGGAAAAGATGATATCTCTTCAGACCTGTTTAATGTGTAATTGGATAAGAGACAAAAGCTCCATTTATTCATTTTTTTACTCAATTCCAGCTTTAAACAAAATATTTCCCCCAAAACACTCTAAGTCTATTGGGGAAGTTATACAAACACTAGACCGAACTAACTATAATTAGAAGTGACAAATATCAATTTAAATAGAAAAAATGAAATGCTAAAAAAGCACAAAAGAGAGAAATTCTATGATTATTTTAAATTTTGGATTCTAGACTCTATGAGTGCTTGCAAGAACTACATTTGGTTTATTTGTCTAGAAGTCATACATTATCACTTGCATTGGTGAATATTTTTAATAGAGAAAATATGTAAGCAGTAATATAATAACAAATGGTTTTCTTATACAAAGTCAAAGAATTTTATCACTGTAAGGGTCTGTCAAAATCTATACACTCATTTTACAATGAAGAAACTGAGCTTGAGAGGGGCTAAGTGACTTGCTGAAGATCACATCACTAGGGACACAAGCAGAGCCTGGAACCTCAGAAATCTTTTGTCTCAGTTATTGTGTACACTCTAGAGTTGCACTGTCCAGTATGGTAGCTACGAACCACTTATAGCTATTTAAGTTAATTACAATTAAATAAAATCGAAATTTTAGTTCCTCAGTCACATTGATCACTTTTCAAGTACTCTCCCTGTCATGTATATGTCACAACTAACTGTATCTGACAGTGCAAAATACATGCATTTCCATCATCTCATAAAATTTTACTGGATAGCACTGCTCTTAGTGTCAAAAATTGTCTCTCATGATTTGTATATGTGATTGTAAAATTTTTTTATGATAGGATATGGTGACAAATAGAAGATTTTGGATCTGTTACGTTAATGGTCATTAGTTATTTGTTCCTAAAACAGTGTCCCCAAATCTAACATAGTATTCACCTCATACAAGGGCAAGAATGTATCTTACTTTTCTTAGTATGCATAATGCTAAAACAAGAAAAAACAGGCTTAGAGCGGTGGCTTTTACCTGTAATCTTAGTACTTTGGGTGGCCAATGTGGAAGGATCACTTGAAGTCAGGTGTTTAGACAGCTTGAGTAATATAAACTGTGTCTCTGAAAAAAAATTTAAAAATTGGCCTGGCATGGTGGCATATGCCTGGGTCCCAGGTACTTGGGAGGCCAAAGTGGGATGACTGCTTGAGTCTAGAAGTTTGAGATTGCAATGAGCTATAATGCCACTGCACTCTAGCTCATGAAACAGGGCAAGACCTTGTCTGCAAAAAATAAACTACTATTACTACTAACATTTTCTTTACTCCTATTTGTGCCATCACTATTCTAAAAATTTTATATACTACATATGAAATTTCATATTCTCATAAAAACCTATGAGATTGGTATCCCCATTTACTGATGAGACATGAAGTAACTTGCTCAGTATCATATAGGAAGTATGTGAGTACAAGATTTGAATTAAGATCATCTCACTTAGAGCCAATGTAATTAACTACCTTGATAGTAAGATTTTTATAAATGCTGGCTGGCTGGCTGAATGACTATTGAAGTATAAAAAGTGAGTAAATAAAGTAAATTAAAAGGTAACAGAAAACTAGGAAGTTATACAAAGTTGTCTTTTTAGTACTACTCCTGGTACATGGTTGATAAATTGTACATTAAAAGTATTAATCTTGGCTCGGCGCCTGTGGCTCAATCGGCTAAGGCGCCAGCCACGTACACCTAAGGTGGCGGGTTCGAATCCCCAGCCTGGGCCCGCCAAACAACAATGATGGCTGCAACCAAAAAATGGCCGGGCGTTGTGGTGGGCGCCTG
>CAUYQV010118914.1:0-20801 GCA_963574575.1 Galagoides demidoff
TGTTTTGATACAATGACTAAGCAAATGACATGAATATTTATGTTAACCAGCTTGATGAAAGTATTTCAAATTGTATATGAAAACAGTACAATGTACCCCATGTTTGCATTAATGTATACAGCTATCAATTAATAAAAAAAATTTCACTTTTTCTCACAATGATCACTACTATGTTTTAAATATATACAGTTTTTCTCAAAACTTTTTCCTCATTGTTTGATGGTGTGGTTTCTACACAGGTGCTGTACGTTTGTGTGCAGACTTGCCTTCTGGGTGTCGCTGTATGCTCTCAGCCGGGAGCCTCTGGAACTTGGAGCATTACCGAGGAAGAGCCATTGAACACCTCTGATGAGTCAGGTACAGGTATGAACTTTACCTTGCTGGGGGCTTACTCAGGCTTCACTTTTATAGCAACCTTTTGTGTTACAGAAGACTATTCCTGTGGTAAGTGTCTTAACAGCTAGTAAGCCACAGAGTGGATGAAATAAGTAAACCACAGTACTCATAGGCTCTAGGAGAACACAGGCCTGGAGAAGATGATCCAAGCACATAGGAAGCTCAAGAAAATCTAATTATAAAAATTTAATTGTAAAAACTACAACTCTTAGGTCCAAGTTTTCTAGAATAAGAAAAAGAAAACGTAGACAAGAAGCTCAAACAATGAGCCATTTACCACACATAGATGAGTCAGGCTTTCTTAGGAGTTCTTTATCATATTTCATGTGCATGAGAACAACCAGCTGTGTAGTGAGGGATTGAGATAGCAAGCGAAAAAAGAGGGTTGGAGAGTGTCCTTCCCAGCGCTGGGACATAACAGGTACTCAATGAATATTCGTTACCTAGATGCACAGATGAAAAACAGCAGGGCATCATGTCAGCCTTTGGAAGGAAAATCCTCTTCTGGGCCTGGGAATGAAAAGAGTCTACAATATTCAGGTTTGGAGATTGTACCAAGGAAGTCAAGAAAGGGATTGTGAAGGACCAGAAGTTATAGGGGTGAGACAGCAGGGCATTCTTTTATATTTTAAAATATGGAAGATATTTGTATTCTAGATTTTCTTTTTACCCGCTAGGTAAACGTTGGCTTTCATGAATGTGCATACAAAGTATGTTCTATGATGTAGTCAATGACAGGGAAGGCAAAATCCAGATAAATTATAAAGCGAACAAGAAGATCCACTCCTTCAGAAGACCTAAGGCATGGGAGAGCTATGCTTTTGGGACAACTCAGTGGGCCATTTTGAGAACTATTAGATGAAAATAACACAGATAAAGTGAAAAACAAAAGATAAAAACTATTAATAAATACACATTCAATAAACCAGTGTTGATAAATTGTACTCTACCTCCTGGGAGGGGAATTCACAGTTTCAATTTTAATGTTGTTCTTTCTTTCTTTCTTTCTTTCTTTTTTTTTTTTTTTGCAATTTTTGGCCTGGACCGGGTTTGAACCCACCACCTCTGGTATATGGGGCCAGCCCCCTACTCCTTTGAGCCACAGGCACTACCCAATGTTGTTCTTTCTTTAATGTGAAGGGCTACAGGACGAGCTGCTCGATGAAACCCAGGGAGACCAATAGGACAACCAAGCAGTGCTCCTTCACAGCTTCTCAGTAACTATATTCCAAAAGGGGAAAGCCCTTAGCATAGTGCTAATCCAGAGCTGCAATTCAAGAAATGTGCATTGGGAAGAGCTGGAATTGAGAAGATTTTGGTCAAAGAATACAAAATGTCAGTTAAACAGGAGAAATAAGTTCAAGAGGGCGATTGCACAACATGATGACTAGGGTTAATTGTAACGCCTTAGACTCTGGAAAACTGCTAAAGGAATAGATTTAAAGAATCAGCATCACACACACACAAAAAAAAATGTGAGGTGATGTATGTGTTACTCATCTCATTTTAGCCGTTTCACAATGTATACATATTTCAAAACATGGTGTTACATGATAAAAATACACACTTTTTTTCTATTAAAAATAAATTTTAAAATTTAAAAAGACTCAACAAGAGATGTGAATTAAGTTAGTTGGGGAAAGAGAAAAAATGAAATGTGCCAGCGAGAGGTCTGGAATGGGGAAGCTGATGATGCCTCTGCTGGGAAAAACAATTGTTGGTTCCATAGTTCAGAGAGAATTCTTGGCTGCCAGCTGGGTTGTCAGTAGGAGAGCAGGCTCTAGGTGGCCGCTCTCAGTGGTCCCTCCAGCTCTTGGTCATCAAGAACTTTCCTGTCCATGGACAGCACGTGCTAGACAGCCCCATAGCCCACGTGTTGTAGGGGAGTTTCAAGTACCAGGCACTCCATGGATTAAATAACTTCTATTGTCCCTTCTACCCACATTTCTAAAAGTCATTGTCACTAAGTAGGTTAGAATCAAATTCCCATAGAACTCTTTTTGTGGTGTGACTCTAGTTCTGCACTTTGGCTTAACATTAGAATATGAAATATTTAAGTCAGAGCTTTATTTTTGCTCTAATGGATTATTTGTAACATAACAGGAACAAGAAGGCATCATACTTCTTGTTTGCAAATTTTGTTTCTTTCCTTGGTTGGTCCCTACCTTAGGGGCCTAACGGGAGTCTAGGCAGTGAATTTATTTCTCTTATACCTGCAGTTAATCATTGCTTGGTAATCTCTAAATCCAGTTTTAATTCACTTCTGTGTCTCAGAGGGTGTGGCTACATGCCTAAAACTGTCCTCCCACCAAAGAATGAACAAGAGCAACATGCCCAACCCCGATGGTGCAGGGCTGCTTGGTCCCGACTGCCAGGCATCTTTAGTGTGGCCAAGGAGCTGAAAACCAAAAGATAAGAACATCCCAACCATTTTAATTTGCCTCTCATATTCTGAAGGGCTTAATCTCAAAACAGAAAAGCAGCAGGACTTCATTTCAATCTTCTCTTCTGAGAAAATGTAATGACCTTTTACGTGGACACCTGAATTCTGGGAACACTTAGCAAACGCAAATTGGTGGGGGGTGAGTTAACATGCAGGATTAGTAAAATACTGTCATAGACTTTATCATTCTATTTTGGCATTTAATTTATCCTAGCTAAATTCTCGTGATCAGTATCTCACCAGCTTCTTTCATTCTTTTTATTCTATTGTCTGTTACGGTTGACACTCATGATGACAACTTCATATTTGTTATATTAATAATATCCTTTCGAAGAGATAAACATTTGATTTTGACTAGCCTTCTCATTTTTCTGCTCTTAGGTAAGACTCATTGAACAATACAGTGTTCTGCTTTTCTACTGGCTTCTTCCTGGACACCAGAATGAAAAATGAACAAATATTCTCTGCAGTTACTTCTTTGTTTTTTGCCTTTTGCTGTGTGGTAAACAATTGTGTATCAGTCACTGCACCTGCCTCCAAGTGATTTGTAATATAATGGCAGTGGATCTATTTCAGAGTGACTCCAAAATTATTTACTGAGCACTTACTATGACCTAGGCATTTTGCTGTGGATGAAACAGTGAACAGAATTAGCGCAGTCTTCATATTTACAAAACTAACAGATTAATGAGGATGACAGGAGAGTGAATAATGTAATTAATGTTATAATAGGGGTGAAGAACAGGGGAGAAACATTTAACCCATACCTAGGGAATTATTGAAAGTTTTCATATGAAATTATCATCTAAGCTGAAAAGTGGGGGGAAAGGGTGATAAAAAGGAGCAGGAATAAATTAGGGGAGGAAGATGGACATGGAGGGGCAAAGATTGTCGCAGTGTTGAAGACACAGGGACCACTATGAACAAATACACTGAAGCAAGGGAGACCATTTAGTGTGGCCTAATTGTCAAATGTAAGGGGAAAGTGGCAAGTTGGGAAACTAAATAAGTAATCAAATGACAAATCTTGGAATGACTCTTACATCTTATTGAGGAGAGCATACCTTATCCTATTAGACTTATAAACTACCAGGTTTACAGAGGTTTAAGCAGGAAGTGGTATCACCACATTTGCACATTAGGTAAAATTATCTACCTACCATATTAATATGGGATTGAAGGGCTACGGGCTGGAGGAGTGAAGAGGCTCTTTCAATCACCTGGATGAGAGAGAAAATGACCCGAGATAGGTAGCAGTAATGAGGAAGAAGAAAACTGATCATATTCTAGAGTATTTGCACAACTGTTAATTAGATACAGGTGAGGAAAAGAGAGGCACCAAGGGTGTGCGCACATTGGTGGTTGGATGCCCAGGTGGTCAACAGTGCTAGTCCCTGAGACAGGGAGCCCAGGAGAGCAGGTGGGGAGTCCAAAGACAGAAAAGATGATGAATTAGGAAAAGCACGCACAGAACAGTGCAGTGTGGGTGTGATGAATGCTGGAAGTATTCAATTCACAAAGTAGGACAATTGAAAGAAACAAGCAGTCACATCAGGTCTGGCCAATTCTAGATGGATTTAGTTGTCGAGTAGGAGCTGAGAAGGGCATTCTAGGGTGCAGAGATAGATTAGAATGGCCATTTTATTGCCATCTTAAAGCAATGGAGTTGTGGTTAGAGGTTTAAGAAGTATATATATTCCCCTGACTGTCTTTGCCAACATAAGAAGCCATTTTGATTTTTTAAAAAACCTAATTTGTATTATGTCACTCCCCTACTTAATAGCCTCCAAAGTCTGCCATCCCATGAGGAGTGAAGCCCAAACCCTTCCGGTGGCCTCCAAGCCTTTCCCACCACACACACACTCCATCTCTGACTCTTTTGGCCTCATAGTGTCCCCTTGCTCACCTGGCTGTTTGGCTCCTGTAGTCCTCTAGGAGTGATCCCATCCTTGGAGCTCCCAGCATGAATTCTCCCTTTCTTTAGAAATGTCTTTCTAAATTTATATCTCACTCCTTACTTCAAGACCACACTCAACTGTAACTGTTGTCGCTATAATAAATGTCTACTCTTTAGACTCTTACCCCGTCTACAATACTCCCCATTTTCTTGTCCTGATTTATTTTTCTCCATGACACCTACCACTTTGTAATACACTATGTAAATTGTGTGTTTATTTATTGTTTATCTCCACTGATTAGGATGTAAGGTTTATGAAAGCAAGATATTTTTATTATTTTTATCTTTTTATTGGTATATCCCAAGTGCCAATATAATGCCTGATGCATGGCAAGCCTGTAATAAGTATTTGTCAAATAAATAAAATGTATATACTTACAACATGTTTTATATATGCAATGGCTTCAATCACTCCATGGAAAATATTTTATATAAAAAAAGAATTTTAAAAAGTGTATCCCCAGGGAAAGAAATACGGAAAATAGCATGCAATTGGAAGGCAATGGTTTCCATCATAGCTCTACGATAAGATTACGTGAGAAGCTTTAAAAAAAAATGCAAATACTGGAATCTCACTCCTCCCTGAGACTTAGGCATAATTGGTAGGAGTATAACCTAGGCGTAAGGATTTCTAAAGGCCCCATTCTCCCCTCTCAGGTGACTCTAAAGTACAGACAGCATTGAGAGACACTGCAAAGGGGGAAGAGGATCTGAACTCAGAGTGAGAGGCAGGGTCACGAGTGGGTGTTTTTCAACTATCAGACTGAATAGCTTAGAGATAATTCCGCAACTAATCTGTTCAAAATTCAGTGCAAACTTCTTCTCTGAACACTCTTTCTTTCTCTCCTACAGCAACAGACTCTCTTATATTTTCGGTCTTGCAAATCTCCATCAGTGAAAACTGGCAAATTCAAAACCTCTGAATCATCTTAAGTCCCTTCTTGATCCATATCCCATCAGTCACCAAATCCCACTGGTTCCCTCTTCACAATGCACTCGTAAACAGCGATTTTCTACTTTCCTGACTTCACCATCCCACTTTTCCCACCTGGATTATTGCAAAAGCTTGCTCATGTTTATTTCCGCTCTAGGGTCTGACTATCCCCCCTTCCTGCCCCCATCCATTCCCATTCTAAACTGTCATTCCCATCATGTCATTTTCCTGATTATTTTTTTTTCCTTTGCCTGATACTCATATCTTCTATAATTACCTGTAATTTACCTTTCCGGGGTATTCTTTTGCTAGTTGCTTTTGAAAACACTCACCTTCAGTTAAACCGGGTCTCCTCATTACTCACTACGGATGCTCATCCTTTCCCTGCACTTTTGACAAGTTTCTCATGTCTGAGATCGTCTCCACTCCCTTCTTTTCTTCAGTTCAAACCCATTCATTAAAACCAACTCAGCATAGCCTTCCTTGATCATTCCGGAGTATAATCTTCCCATGAACTCATAGCAATTATTGTTTATACCACTCATTTTGTACTTAAGGTTAAATCCCTCTGTGAAAGTTTCTCTAAATTTATGCTGCAATTTGATGTCTCATTTTCCCAAATAGCTTATAAGCTGTCAGTACAAGGATAAAACACAGTTCCTATAAAGTTCCTTGAACATAATAAGTGTTCAAATTTATTATTTAAAGGAATGAATTAATGCATGAATAATGATCTGGTCTGAACATATCACAGTGACTGCATGTCTTACTTTTGATGCTGATGGAAAGACCTGTCTTCCTCATTTCATCCATACAAGCATTCCCCAGGCCTATAATCCGTGGAGGGCTGCTGTGCTACCCAGAAGCATTACCAACGTGCCTGGGGGCGGCAATCAAGTGCACTTGGGAAGTGGAGGGGATAGGGCAGAAAATTCCACAACTCTTTCCTAAGTTTGAAGTTTGACCTATGAGGACTCTACTTGAGATGTGAACTGGAGGGTCTCTCCTCCCAAGCCCTCCCACTCTTCTCTTTTTCCCTCTGCTTGTTTTTTTAAAAATACCTCTGCCTTCTTCACACTCAGCTCCTCAGGTTTTGCTTTTCCCTCCTCTCAGCCTCTAGCCTAGAGTTTCTTTTAATGGAACAGAAAGAAAGTAAGATGTGAGGTAACCTCAAGGCTCATGCAGGATATGAGGGGAGAGAAAAATTTAGGAAAAGCCTCCTGTCCCCAGAGCAGCCTTCTGATGAAGCAACATCTTATAAACAAGCCTTTCTATTGTTAAAAAAAAAAATTGCTCTTGAATATCTATCTCATTTCTTAACCTTCCAAAAATTGCATCAGTTATCTTAGTTCAGTTGGATTCAGAGTGTCAGGAACGGTGAGTGGGGACTCGTGGTTGTGCCCCCAGGGAAGAGGATGGAGGAAGATACAGGAGGAAGAACTGGTACCCTCCTTAAGAAAAGTGTCCTGAGCTGCACTCGCTGCCATCTCTGTCCCACGTGAAGTGCCCCATCCTCTTCGTCATTGGCACAAAACAGGTGTTTCTCAGGAAAGATATCACAGCTTTCTCCAAATTGTGACTTCTCATTAATTCCAGAAACCCTATGATACAACCTGCTGTGTAGACCGATGCCAAGAATTATGAATGAGTCAGAAAAACAGGAACCAGACCTCTAAAAGGGAAAATGAATATGTTCTCCATGGCGCCAAAGGGCAGGCAGTAGTTGGGAGCTCAGCGCAAGGGAAAAACCCAGAATGTGTAACTTTACAAAAAGAGAATGGCTCCTCTTTGAATCAAGTGAGTTTTCTGTGCTGAGGTGTCAGCATAGCTGTGATGTGGTGAGGCTGTCTTAGAATAGGCCTAAGCATCGGCAGAATAGTTGAACTTGGTTACCAGTCAGGTCTCTTCCAACATGGGCCTTAGGCCCCAGCCTTAATCAGCTCTCCTATTTCTCAGGGTTTGAACCAAGGGAGTGCTAGGGCATCTTCACTGCTCATATTCTGCCTGTGTGACTTTCTTATTCACAGTAAATAAGATCTGGAAGTGACTATATCCTGGCACATAACATACACACCTCTTTCCACTTATAGATAAGATGATTATGGGCAGAGAAGTTGTGTCTTGGGTATCATTTTTGGTTCCTACTTAGTACATAGCATTTAGCCTATCATAGGTACTGCACGTACATATAATAATGCATCTCAAGGTAAACTGGATCTGAAAAATTCAATGGGCTTTGTTTTCATCAGGATCAGAAGGTTATTTGGAATTTTTGGTTCCCTACCTGCCAGATTGTTTCTTCAGGTTTTCAACCTGCCCCTCTGCTTTGCCCATAAGGCAGATCTGATCAAGTCTACTGCTGGACTCAGCTGGGCATGGCTCCCGGAGGACGACAGTCACTCCTGCCATGGCTATGCAGCTCCCCAGTCTTCCTAAAGACACTCAGGTGGCAGGGCCATCATTGAGGCCACAGTCTCCCTATCCTGTCTTGAGATGCCTCATGTATTAAGGAAGGCTATGGGTACCCTACCACACTTTCTAAAACCCCACTCTCTGCCCCTTCATGCCAGGCCCCAAGTCCACAGGATATGTCCCTACAAACACCACTAGACTTTTTGAAAACAGAAAATTTGCATGTAAGTACCTAATTCAGATGTGAGTGGTCTAGATAACTTTGGGCGTGTGAGTTAAAGTCAGGATGGTTCAAATGTAAAAAAAAAAATGAGTTGAAAAACTTGAAAATGTTTTATGTACTGAATGTCATATGTATTTGCCTTCTGTCCTTATTATTTAGATATTCTGTTCTGCTACCTTTATTTGACATCTAAACACTTCTCTATATGGTGAAATGGTAATGGCCCCAGCCTTGTCAATTATTTATGCTGCATGTCCTTGGGCTAGTATCTGATCTTCCCCAACATCAATGTTCTCATTTGTAAGTGGAATATAACTTCTCTCCAAGCTTACTTCAGAGAAGAGAGAAGGCGACCTTCTAAGTAGACATGCTTCATATCTAAAAAGAAAAAATGTCCCCATAAATATGTGTGATCTGGCGACTAGTATTGCTCATTTATTTGCCCTGTAACCCTTCTACATCACGCTTCCATCAGCTTCATCTTCTGTGTCTTAATCCAGTTCCTTCACTGATATCTAGATTCTTTAAGTAACAGAGAGGGACATGCAGACCAACAAAGACACTTTCACAAAGAAGTGAAGCTATCAATTAAAAAGTGTGAAAAATAATTCATAGTGTCTCCAAAAAATCTGCCCAATTCATGTTTGAGAAATGAACTTGCATTTGTCAAAAATTTCTTTGTGGGGTCTTTGACTTTCAGAACATTTTCCCATTCACACCACCATCTAAATCTCATTACAAACCAAGAGGTAAGAAGGCATCTTTAAACATATTGCAAATGAGGCTCGACACCTGTAGCACAGTGGTTATGGCACCAGCCACATACACCAAGGCTGGTGGGTTCAAACCCAGCCCCAGCCAGCTAAACGACAATGACAACTGCAACAAAAAATAGCCAGGCACTGTGGTGGGCACCTGTAGTTCCAGCTACTTGGGAGGCTGAGGCAAAAGAATCACTTAAGCCCAGGAGTTTGAGGTTGCTGTTAACTGTGATACTACAGCACTTTACTGAGGGCAATATAGTGAGACGCCGTCACACACACACAAAAAGCATACTGCAAATGAGAAAACCAAGGCTTAAACAGAGGCCTGAGTGGCAGGAGGGTAGCCTGGTGGAGAGAACATGACTTGAGGTCAAACAGATTTGTGTTCAAAACTCTTTTTCTTATTTAACCATTAGCTACATGAGTTTGGGTAAATAGCTTCTGTGGATTGTTTTGGTTTTGCTTCTGTTCCTAAAAATGGGAAGAAGAAAACATATTTCATAGATTTTTCATAAGACAGAGATGAGCAAAACAGATGTGCAGGGCTTATCACAGGGCTTTGCACACAGTAAATGCTTGACAGTAGTAATGGTTTTTATTAATAAGAATCTGAATGTTTTATTTTCAATGCTTTCTCCTTTTCAAAAAAGTCTTTAAATGTTTACAATATAAGCATTCTTATTTCATACGTTGAAATTTTTTTTCTCAGATATACTGAAACGAGGCCTTTTCGCATCAAGAGAATAAACTGCTTTGAATGACTCTATAACCTGCCATCCAAAAGTTCAGCTGTAGACACTTAGCTACCTTTGTCTGGAAAAGCATAGTATAATGATTTGAACATTTGCTTTGTGCTTTTCTTTTATTATTTTATGAAAATTAGTGGGGGAAAAAGAAAAATAAATGTGCTCATGCTGGTAGTAAGAAAAACAGGTCCCATAAATTTCCTGTAGTTGAGAGAAAGATGGCAGTCCCTAGACATTCTAAAACTGATACATTTTTGTTGAGGTTTTAAGCTGATCAACTGGGCAAGTGCTTGGAAAAGAAAAAGAATAAAAGAATGAATAGGAAACCTTGGAAATATATCTCCTATTTATTGAATATCTAATAAAAATTTCCTAGAGGTTGTTTTCAAGCTGTTTACCATTCTGGGACTGTAAACTCCTTATAACCCTTAAGTCAATTGTTAAATTTATTATATTTGACCTCTATGTGAGCAGTATTCAAAACCTAGCATGTAAGAAGATGGGGATTGGTTTCAAAGAAAGCTTAGTGTAAGAACTATTGTTAGTAATAATGTTTTTCCCTGAGACAGTGTCTCTTCCAGTCTTCAGTTAAATACAGACAAAATCTAAAACGGAAAAAAAAAATTTTTCCTTAAAAAAAAAAAAAGCAATATGAGCATTGCTGCCTGGCGCAAAGAGAGGAACATAAAATTGTGGCTTTGGAAAATTCCTATTAGTATTTTTGCAGATAATCTCTAAGGATGTACATGATCCCTGTCTGTGCTGTACTTGAAAGAGTCAGAACATTGCTGGCTGGCTACTGCCCTGACAATAGATGGAACTTGAGATCTATTTCTTTGTGGTTTTGTGAGAACTGTCTATTGATACCTTTGTACATGTCTGGCTGACCATATAAAAAAGAAGATTTTTCTTAATAACCTTTCCCTCATTTTGAACAAAGACATTTAAGGTAGGTCAGTGGGGAAGCTTGAAAACCGGGCCATGTTTCTTTAAACAAAATGACATTTCTTAGTAAAGAGGTTCCCAGTGTCCCCTGCAGAAATATATCTGATTTCAGAAAAGGATTGATTCAAATAAAAATGTGTTTGTATAAGAAAAATTATTTTCTGCTGAGAAAACACATAGTTTGGGGTAAATTTATAGTTCTGGCCAGGTCATTAATATCTGGTTGTCAAAAAGTATTGGTTTGAACAAAAATATGTTGTAATAAAAATGCATTGTTTTGAAGAAATTTATTGGCCCCATGAAAACCTATTCGATTCAGAAAGATATGTTGATTTCAATGAAAAATCTATTTGTTTTAAGGGAGATAGTACTGGGCTCTCAGCTTTTCTGTGGGAAATCTTCCCTGTGACATTGATGTTCACTTAGAAAAATGAAACATGGGCATAATTAGTAGAAAAGCTGTGAAGAGAGAGCAGAAGGCCCGTTTAATCAATAATGCTTAACATGGTCATAATGAGCTCCAGTCTTCAGAGCACATTGACAAACATTTGCTGAAGAATCCTTCCAAATAGCCCAGAGAGGGGTGTGGCCAGCCATGATTTTAGAGGATGGATGCTCACTGGAGAAAAAGTAATCAGAAGACAGAAAAAGTTGACTACCAGACACTGCATCTACTGGCAGATCCTTCCCTCCCTCCACTGCCTGTGACAAAGCAGAGGCTTGGAACAGCTGGGAACAATGCTGCCACGTCACATTCCCTCTCAATAACACACCCACTTCTGAAACAGGGAGACAACAGAATGGCACTAGAATTGGGTTTTCTCAGTGTGGGCCAAGTGGTCTGTATCTTTTATCTCAAACAAAGATCTATCCCTGGAAATGTTGTTGAAAACACAGAATCCAAAAGCAGTTTTGACACCTTCAACTGTTGGCTTAGAGCAGGGTTTGACAATTTTTTCTGAAAGGAGTCAGTTAATAAATGTTTTAGGCTTTGGAGGGTCATACATTCTCTGTCAGGTTCCTCAACTCTGCCATCGTAGCTTGAAAGCAGCTCTCAATAACAAATAAATTAATAAGCCTAGAGGTATTCCAATAAAACTTTATTTACAAAAACAGGACTGGACATGGCCTATATGCTTACAGAATCAACTTCACCACACAGCTTGCACAAATAAGCAGAAATTGTGCAGAAATATGCCATTAGCAAGGCTATCATGCCAGCAGAAGATACTGTATAAAGGTAAAAGAGAGAATCCAAAGAGGAGAAGGGCTTGAGGGAGGAAGATTCTATACGGTATTTACAGAGCTTCGAGGAATCCAAAGTAATTTCAGAGTCCAGCCTGTTCCTTCATACTAAGTAAAATTTTATTGTATAACAATATTTATCAAAATTAGACAGCAGGAATATGGTTTGGAGTGTGCATATTCCCTCTGCAAAGCTCTAGAGATAAATATGAATGGAAGATATGCTATCTGTTCTCACGGCTGGCTGCTGGGTGGTGTGGTCTTGTGCAGAAGCAATGGAGCATGTTCTCAGGCACTCATAGACACATCTCCTCTGCTTCAAAGTATGTTCCTTGGTCCAATGTGGTGTTATGTAGGATTCCATGATGATGGATACAACACTCTGGAAGCCTTTTGATTGTGCCACTGATTGGGACCCTGTAGGAAGGATGTACAAATCCATTTCCAGAATGAGTATTGATTCTAGTAGAGATAATTACATTAATCATTTCTCTGATGAAAGGGATAAAACGTGGTCAACTTCCTAGCAAGTGGCAAGTTATCCCCTTGAGAAAGGCTGCCACATGAAGGGCTAAGCTTGATTTCTGTTGAGGTTAGCCTGGCCAGTCACAAGCAGCAGTAGCTAGATCACCCTTGGGGACTGGGAACCTGTGCACTTGCCCATGCACCTGCCACTGTGGCATGCCACTGTGGCTGCTCCATTCACACTCCTCTCGTGCCTCTACTGGGAAGTTTGGCTGAGGGTAGAAGCCGACTGGGGCCAGCTGCCTGAGTCACTCAGCCTACTTGTTGTTTAGCATCTCTCTTGTGGTGAATGCTCTCCAGTGAGTGTCATATGTTATTCACAGATCTTCACACTGCTTGCCCACTCACATAGGCTCACCACAAGTCCCACATGCCATTTTTCTCACCATGGATTCCTGTAATATGTGTACCATAGGCACTGGCAGGTTGTATGGGCCAAGTAGACAGGCTGCTGAACCTGCTGAGAGCTCTTTGTTGAGTTACCATTTTTCATTTACTCTCTTAATCTGGGGCAGAGGCAGTTTCAGGGGCTTGCAATTGGTCTGTCCCAACATTACCATTCCAATCCCACAGCAAAGACATCAATAGGAGGGTTCTGGAAAATACTTATAATATCCATCCCTAATACACATTCAGGGGAAAAAAATGAATGGAAAGGGCAAATGACTAATAATAGGTTTACAGATCCACTTCAATGCATGCCTGGGCCACAAGTACATTTATTACCTGGCCCTCATGTGCTCTACACTAAAAGAAGGGGGAATCATCACACTTAAAGTCCCTAAGTACCAGTGTGATCCTGGACCCTAATGCCTACCCATCCTCAAAATGTTTTAATATTTCCTGCTGTGTAGTCTCCAAAGTAAAGGGCCATAGGTCCCTTGTTCTGTTGGTAGTCTTAGGGGAGGAACTTAGGAGTCATTACCACAACCCCTTGACTGAAGGTTCAGGGTGCTTTTTGGGGGGGACCTGGCCTGTCCTTTAGAGTAATTCCTGGTCTGAATATTATCTCAGATCTGGAAGCTAGACAAGGGATTATGAAATTTTATTGGGATAGCTGATCTCAAACTCCTGGTTATCCACATGTATATCATTTGGTTTTACAAATTTAGTAATAATTTTGGTTATTCATCCAACTTGTCTCTATGAAAACTCTATTCAGGATCCCCAGTGTAAACCTTCCCATGCCTTACGATAATTCCATCCACCTTGCTTTGGATGGTTGAGAATCACCGCATGTCCACTATAATTCTGGAGTATTATCATTTTTTTTCCTATCAGGTGGTAACTATTCTGAAATGATTTCCTACCATCAGCTTTGCCCTGCAAAGGATACCTCACTAATTTTGGTGCTTGTCTCACAAGCACATTCTAATAGGAGCACCAGGCTGTGGATGAGCTGAGGCTTGAACAATAGATAGAAATGAGTTATAAAGGTAGTGCTGTGGAGGACTTTCTGGGTTCAGAGAAGAAAAGAAAAAAAAAAAAAAGAAGCTGAAGCATTGAGTCAGGGGTCCCAGGGGAGGGGAGCATACATGTGGGAGGGCCTGAGGTCAAGGTAGGTCTTCTAGGATAAGGCCAGACCTCTGAGTTAGGCTCTGGAGTGAGGATTTGTTCTGTTGGTGGCAGCAAAAAGATGAAGCCAGAAGAGCAGCGTAGAGGGTGAAAGCCAGAAACCGTTCCCTGTTGCCTCTTGATAGACACAATGTGAAAACCCAAGCAAGCAAATGGAGCTGGAGAGCAGGGGAGGAGAAGGTGGCAGTGGCCCAAGCACTCCTGACATGTGTAAGGTAAAAGTTTAATGTGCCTTGGGCACACAGAGGTGCCAGCCTTATGACACACAAATGAGCTGGTTCCACTCCAGCAGGTAACCATATTAGCCACCAGCCCTGGGTGATGCAACTCTACCAGCAGTAACTCGGGCAAATCTCGGCTGATTCTCTCCAGGAACCAAGCCTTTTTGTTCTTGTCATGAAACAATTTCACGAGGACCGTTGGCACAAAGCAGCCTGAAGAGAGATGTAAGCATTTTGCCTGGAGAATCCCTTACTGGATTGTGAAAGGGAATGAACCTGAATTTACCAGAAATTTTTATTATTTGTTTCTAACATTTTTCTCCTTGTATTGCATATTTGGCCCCACATAGATACTTAAGATACATCATGAGGTGAGGAGTACAGTCTAGAATCACAAAGGCAGAGTGCATATGTGTGACATAAGGACTTGGTAGGAAAAGATAGCTCTGATCTACCGTATAGGCATATAATGGGCCTCAGATTAAGAGACCTTAGTATTCCTAAGGTCTAATTGCTCCTCCAGTCCTTACATCTTTTCTATGACAGCCTTGACACATGAACCTCTCACTTAAGCCTACGTGTACCTCCAGCAGAGAAAAATCGCTCAATCCAGGGAGTAACTATTCTATTCTTGTCAAGTTACATATTTTTTAAAGGTTTCCCTTGTCCTGAGATTTCAGCCATCACCCACCATTTAGAGTCATAGAGTCTACAGTCTCTTCCAGGCTGCTAAGGTGTCCTCACAGATGTCGTCTGGGATCTCCATGTTGCCTAGGACTTTTCACTCAGGCCTAACCACAACCCACGTGTGTTTGTTTCCTGTTTACTTCAAGCATGCATTTTGATTTTTCCAGTGTCTTCCTTATTGTCCATCCTTAGAGCTTCGTGGGCTTAGAAGTTACTGGAGTCCTGAGTTTGAAGTAAGAAATACTTGGACTAGGAGTGCATGTGTATGTAAATGTGTGTGTCACAAGAGAGAGTGAGATCTTCAGAACTTGGAGAAGTAAAGAGGAAAGGGGGATTTTGCTAAGGAGAAAGTCAGAGCCTACAGGATTAATTCTAGAAGGACTAAGGTATTGAAAAGAAAAAGATTAAGGAGGGAAGTAATTAAAATACAAGAGTATCTGAGTAATATCAGTAGTCTCATCCCAAAAATGCAGCAAGGAGGTGGAAACCAAGTGCTCAGCATGGCTAGATTTTGTTTTCCAAGAATAACAGAAGGTCCTGTTTATGTGTGTGTGTTTTGTGGCGTTATTGTGTTCACTTTTTCAAGTGAACCTTGGAAGCAACTGAATAAACAACTCATATATATAGAAGTCTTCCCAAAAAATTCATAGAATGAATGAATGAAAGTCTAATTCTTAGGGAAAATAACAGATTACATATCTCCTACATGTACTAGAGAAGATAATTTGATTTCAAGGCTGGGCACTTTTCAAAAAAAATTATCTCTAGTGTACTTGCATTTCAAAAGCAGAATAGTCAAATCTTCAGGGAAGGAAAAGCAATGTAATAGTCCCCCTTTATTCATGAGGGATATAGTTCAGACCCTCAGTGGATGCCTTAAACCGAGTATGGTGCTAAGGCCTATATTACATTTTTTTCTATCCATACAGACATATGAAAAAGTTCAATTTATAAATTAGACAGAGTAAAAGATTAGCAACAGTAACTAGTAATAAAATAGAATAATTACAATAATATACTATAATAAATGTTATGTGGTTTTTCTCTCACGTGTATGCGCACTCTCTCTCCTTCTTTCTCTCAATATATTTTATGGTACGGTACCCTGGGTAACTACAAGAAAGAAAAGCAAATTTATGGATAATGGGGGACTTCTATATTTTATTCGTCACCTGTCACAGGTTCACACTCATAACAAATGAAAGAATAACAAGATAAAAGAAAACTTATTTCACAAAAGTTTTATAGAATAAGAACTTCAGAAATTAAGACCAAGAGAAACAGGAAAATCTGTGCATTTTTATAGACTTTTGAAGAGAAGTATGATTGGAGGAAAAAGGGTCTGAGCTAATAGCAATAAACTGGGAGGAACTTGGAAAGTCCCATTTGTTCACGTTCTTCTTGGTGTTATTTCTCTCTGGGAATAGGGCAAGATACCTGTCACATGAGAGCCTCAAGGCGGACTGAGAGGGAAAAAGCCAGAGAGTGATTTTCCTTGGTTTTAGAATGGCCGTAGGGAAGAAGGGTGAGGGGAAGGTGAGAACTGCTTCCTGTTTCTGTTGTTTTCTGAATTTACCAGGGGTAGTATTTTATGGAATTTTACCAAAGCCCATAAAATCTGAAGCCTATGATCATTTACAATTACCCTTCATGTGACCCGTCTTCTTCATCTTAAATGTGAAACTGGGAAGGGTTTTCGGGAAGAGAAGGGATAATTCTGGCTCTGATAAGAAAGTCAAACAACTTTTTCTGCTAAATTTTCTTCAATTGTTTTCCATCATAAAAGTTTCTAGGACAATAATGGATATATCCCCATGAGTTAATTCTGGAATGAAGGACAGGAAGATTGTGCAAACATCTCCTGATTCAGAGTTGCAAATAATTTCACTTGGAAATAGACAACATTATGGGTCTGTGTTGAGTTTCTCATACCAAAAGAAGAACCCTCTGCCCATCTGTGCGATAAGTTTGGAAACAGAAAAGCCAAATGCACATCCTGTCTCTGACACATTACGCTTTCAGGCCTCAGACAAATTATGTAACCTTCTTATCATCTGCAAGAAGAGAATTATGAAGCCTGTCTTATAGAGTTATTGGAAGTTTCATAAGATAACATATGTAAATGAATCTAGAGAAGAATAGATTTTTTAAGGTAGTTTTTTTTTTTTCTTCTCTTTGTAGAGACAAGTTTTAGAACTGAGGGTTGTTGTCAGTCAGGATTCAATCAAAAAAGCAGAAATGATTCTATATAATTCAAAGATAAGAAAATTTAATGGAGGAAATTGGTTATATAGGTGATGAAAGAATTGAGAAGCCCAAAAGACAATGAAACAAGCAGGAAGCCACTACTGCCCTTAGCAATAGAGGATGATTTCCAGGAGATAGAGTTATCCCAGCCCAGATTCCAGGGTCACAGATAAAGCTGGGACTGTGCTATTCCTGCCTGGCAGAAACTAAGATTGTAGAGAGGGCTGTTCTCTACTAGAGGTGTGTGGGAGACACAGCCACAGCCAATGATACACTACAAAGAGAGAGAATGGACTGTTCCTTCCACCCACCCTCTATCTTCCACTTGTCATGTGCATTGGCCAAGGCTGCCCTGGAGCTAGAGGATAAGTGGGTGTAAGATTATAGTTTCCTAAAACTCAGAAAGATAAAAGAACAGAAAGGAGAAGGCATCTGAGACAAAAAATCAGATCAGTTCAGCCTGTAAATATACCAGGATGTTCTTCTAGCACATGAAGATGTATCTTACCTTCCTATCCCACTTCAATAAGAAACAACTATAATCCCTTGGGCCAGCAAAATTCTTGTTCATATTCCCTAGGTAGAGAGAGTCATTAAAAGTGTTTTGGCTTTAATAGCGAAGAGAAATGATGGGAATTCAAAAGACTGAGGCTTGTTTTTCTGCCTAAGTACAATTTTTAGACTACTTATTAAATTTTTTTCTTTATAGAATGATATTGTGAGTCATTTTCACATGTGAGGTCATGGTATAAGAGAAGTATATATTTCAAAAGTTGTAGCTTCTGATTTCTGAATTAATTTATGCTCTTTCATAATGGTCATTATATTTGCTATGTAATTGACCTGTTCATAGAGGATAAGAAATAGAATATTTTCAAGATAATCTTTCATTTATTCCAAATGTACCAGCTATCAACATCCCAATAAAGACATAGAATCAGTCTTCTCAAATAAAATTATGAACTTAATCCTACAATGACTCCTCCAAATTTTATTTACAGAGAGTTCTTGATTTTTCTAGAAAGCTAAAAGGAATATATATTCACACATATCATTTTATATGTACTTGAACCAAATGCTTAAGGCAATCGGTTTAAGCCAAAATTTAAATCTGTATTAGCCCAAACTATTATATTTTCACCAATTTTTAAAAAAAAATTTATATGCATCTAGGCTGCGATTTAAAGGAATAATTAATAAAAACCAAAGGCAAACCCCCACCCCCATATTCTGAAACACAAATGACATTAGAGACAAAGTGGAATTGTTTTGCTTTTACAGTTTTATAGAATTTTAGAGAAGAGATGGTCTTTTTGAATCTCTAGTACCAACATCTCATCTTGCCACCAAGGAAACTGAGAATAGAAAACAGAATGCCCAACCTGGAGTCATACAACCAAGTCATGGTAGATCCAGACCTATCCAATCTTATCTCAGTTAGTATAAATGTTTGTTTGTTTTTTCCCCCTGTGTTCCAAAGCATTTATTAACATCATGACATTGGTTCTCCCAGTTCTCATTTGAAGAGCTTGATGTATATTGGGGGAAATAGGGAGAGAGGAAGGGAAGGATTTTAACTGTCTTTACAGGAAGATGAAATCTATTGGTCATTTAAAGATCAAACCCAGAAACTAAATCTCCTTGACTTTTCTTGGAATTTATAGTGTGAGTAGTTGTATGTGGTTGACTCATGAGTTAAACCCCTCACAGTCTGAAGAGGATATGTTCAAACAAAGCAAACAGCTCAAAGTAAATGCCAAGCCCGGTGAAGACGTCACAGTCTCGGTCTCGGCCCAAATCCAGTGGCAGTAGATACATTATGCATGACCGACAAGATTTCTTTTTGCTCTTCTATCTTGGCTGTTGCACAAGCACAAACCCCAATGGAACCAAGTAATCAAATACAGATTTGGAGTCATTAAATCTTCAAGGAGAAAGTTTTTTAAACATTTGGTTTGAGCAGTGCTCACAAGCTGGAGAAGCAACATGAGAAAAATCAATTAGAAATGGGAAGTTGGCTGGGATAGTATGAGAAATTATTGTAAATTTTCTTTATGACCTTGAATTTTACTCCTGCTATTCTGGAAATGGAGGGGTTTAGAAACGGGACCTTCCTGTTCATATTCCTCCTTTGGTTTTCTCTAAAAAGTAAAACTTGAAAAATAGGCAGCATAAACTTAGCTATGCTTCTACTTCTTAGTTATATAACTGAATGAAAGTCCCTTAGCTTTTTTGACCCTCAATTTTTTATCAGCAAAATGATAATGAATATTACAGAGCTCTCCTCAAACTTCAGTAAGATTTTACAGAACACCCCTTGTTATGTAGGAGAAACTGCATAGATGTTAAGCAGCGGTTCTCAACCTGTGGGTCGCAACCCCTTTGTAACAACGAAAATACATCACAGCATTAGGAAGGTTGAGAACCACTGGTAAGGTTTTGTAACTATTACATCCCACATTTCTTAAACTAGAGAGAAGGTTTGCTTTTCTGCCCTTGCCACGCATGATATACATCGTAGAGGTGGAAGTTTTTGCATTTGTCATTTTTTGAAGAGTGTATCTGTAGCTTCGGACCTAGAACGGGTTCAAAAGAAAGTGGAAAACAACAACAACAAAGACAAAACCATCTAAATTAGTTTAAATGAGCAATGCTTGCACTAAAGGGAAAGGTGACGAAGATAATTTATAGAATCAGATAACACTGTCAAGGGGTGAAGCTGATTGGAGTTTTGATTTTAATAGCATTGAATCATTCATATTCTCTCTCCTTCTTCCCCTCCCTCCCCCTCTCCCCCTTCTTCTTTATGTGGTAGTCTCATTGTATCTTGCTAGAATCATGTCTTCTGCCTTTTCTACACAAGATTGAAGAAGCACTTGGTTTATAGCCTATAGGAAGTGAGGGATAAATCTTCTATCTTCAGTTCATAGAACTATTTGGAAAGGCTATGATTAGTCTGCATGTGAACCATGTACACCTCTTGAACCAATTACTAGCTGTGAATGTGATTGTCGTTAAGGTAGTCTGGACTGTATGCTTCCTCCTATCCTACTAGAATGGTGATTCTCAACCTGTGGGGTGGCAACCCCTTTGGGGGATGAATGACCCTTTCACAGGGGTCACCTAAGGCCATCCTGCATATCAGTCTTTACATTATGATTCATAACAGTAGCAAAATTACAGTTATGAAGTAGCATCAAAAATAATTTTATGGTTGGGGGTCACCACAACATGAGGAACTGTATTAAAGGGTCACGGGGCTCAGTGCCTGTGGCTCAATCGGCTAAGGCGCCAGCCACGTACACCTAAGGTGGCAGGTTCGAATCCCCAGCCCGGGCTCGCCAAACAACAATGATGGCTGCAACCAAAAAAAATGGCCAGGTGTTGTGGCGGGCGCCTGTGGTCCCAGCTACTTGGGAGGCGGAGGCAGGAGACTCGCTTGAGCCCAGGAGTTGGAGGTTGCTATGAGCTGTGATGCCAT
>CAUYQV010118915.1:0-13315 GCA_963574575.1 Galagoides demidoff
GGTGCCTGTGGTGCCAGCTACTTGGGAGGCGGAGGCAGGAGACTCACTTGAGCCCAGGAGTTGGAGGTTGCTGTGAGCTGTGATGCCATGGCACTCTACCCAGGGGGATAGCTTGAGGCTCCGTCTCAGAAAAAAAAAAAACAAACAGGAAGCCCATTTGGAAGGCTACAATAATCCAGGTGAAAGACGATGGTGGTGTGGACCAAGATGGCAGCAGTGAAGGCAGCAAGAAATGCATAAATTACATATTTTACAGGTTTTGAGAGTATACCAAAAGAACTTCCTGACATCAGAGCCTCGCTCTGTCGCTCTTGGTAAAGTGCCATGGTGTCACAACTCACAACAACCTCAAATTCCTGGGCTCAAGCGACTATCTTGCCTCAGCCTCCCAAGAAGCTAGGACTACAACTGTCACAACGTCCAGCTATTTTTATTTACTTTTGCTTTTGTTTTTGAGACAAGAGTCTCACTATGTCACCCTTAGTAGAGTACTATGGCATCATAGCTCACAGCAACATCAAATTCCTGAGCTTAAGCAATTCTTTTGCCTCAGCTTCCCAAGTGCCTGAGACTATAGGCGCCCACCACAATGCCTGGCTATATTTTGGCTGTAGTTGTCATTGCTGTTTGGCAGGCCCGGGCTGGGTTTGAACCCACCAGCTCCGGTTTATGTGGCCACTAAGCTACAGGTGCCAAACCAACACCCAGCTATTTTTAGAGACAAGGTCTCTCTCTGGCTCAGGGAATCCACCCTCCTCAGCCGCCCAAGTGCTAGGATCACAGGCAGGAACCACCACATCTGGCCCTCCTGATGTCTTCAATATAGAGTATGAGGAATAACTGCTGGCCTGAGCAAATACAAGAATGAAAGGGCCACTGAGACAAGACGACTTTGAAAGGAGCAGGTTATGAGAAGAAAAACAGTAAACTGGTTTGAGAACCTTTAAATCTGAGATAGCAGTTACCACATTCAAGTAGACATGAAGTAGTTGGCTGGAAACCAAGTTCAAAAGAGTTATGGGATAAGGCTATCACTTTAAAATATTTTGGTGGCAGCTGTCAAAATCTGTAAGAATAACACAATGATACTAATTTTACCTCATAAAGTACAGTTGGAATGAAAGTTACCTGATATGATGGTGCCCCCCTCATCATTTCCTGAGTAGCTACATTTTACTATGAAATGGTAAGGTTTCTTTCACTGTATATTCTAGAATGAGACATGATGAAGAAGAATGGGGGCACTATTCAACCACACGTCTATAATTCCGAAAGAAGGCAACCAATGGGCTGAAGGCAAAGGCCCCAACAGTGTTGCTATATGTCAATGTGATCAAAAATTTGAGGGTCAGTATGGGTAACTTTCAAGAGCATATCTCTATAATGTTTTTCAAAGGTTTTGAATCTTTCCCCTCCAAAGGATATGAAAATGCCTGCTTTAAAACTAACTTTACTTGAAAAAGGGAAGAGTACGTAAGACCCCAACTATTAAAAACTTTAAAATATCCTTTACAATAAACTCTACTTCTTGTCCAATGTAACCTTGTGGAAATATTTCAAATGAGCCTATTTTGACCTGGAACACAAACATAACATTTGTTCATTCAACAAATATTTATTGAGTATCTACTATGTGACATGAACTCTTTCAAGTGCTGGGGATATAACACTGAAAGAAAACAAAAACAAAAACTTCCCCTGAAGAAAGGTTACTTTCTAGAAGATGGAGTAAGCTAGGGGGTGCCAAGTGCTATGGAGAAAAATAAATGTTGGGGCAGAGTGGGAGTGGAGGAATACAAATACTAGAATTTTAATAGGGTGGTTAGGAATGACGTGAGTACTGAAAACAAGTTGTGAAGAATGAATAAGCGCAATAATTTTCAATCCCTTTTCTGCCTTTTTTTTTTTTTTTTGAGAAAGAGTCTCAAGCAGTCACTCTGTAGAGAGTGCCATGGTATTATAGCTCACAGCAACCTCCACAACCTCCAACTCTTGGGCTCAAGCAATCCTCTTGCCTCAGTTTTTCTATGTTTAGTAGAGTTGGGGTCTTGTTTTCTGCTCAGGCTGGTCTCAAACTCATGAACTCAAGCAGTCCACCCACCTCAGGCTCCCAGAGTGCTAGGATTACAGGCCTGAGCCACTGCGCCCACCCCCCTTTTCTGTTTAAACACACTTGAGCTTTACTTGAGTGGAAAAAAACACACACAGATAAGCTAAATATTAAAAAGACTGTCACCTAAGGATGAAAAACAAATTGAACTCATTCACTATTTAAAGAAACAAAATGAAACTGATGAAAATTATTTTAAGAGGCAAATGTCTTCAACTCTCGAGAAGTGAACTGAGCCTTCACAGAGCAATTCAAAGTATCCAGATAAAGTGGAACTGGTATTTCAAAACATAAAATAGAATGCACAACAGACAGAAAATGTACCTTCTAAGAATTCCATGAAAAGTAGTGACAGCAGTGGGGAAGAGGGAGAGAGGGTGGTGAAGGAAGTGTTGTATGTCAATTTCAAAATAAAAGAATGGCCTGGGCTTGGCACCTGTGGCTCAAGCAGCTAAGGTGCCAGCCACATACACTGACCTGGAGAGTTCGAATCCAGCCCAGGCCTGCCAAACCACAATGACGACTGCAACCAAAAAACAGTCAGGCGCTGTGGCAGGCGCCTATAGTCCCAGCTACGTGGGAGGCTGAGGCAAGAAACTCACTTGAGCCCAGGAGTTGGAGGTTGCTGTGAGCTGTGATGTCACAGCACTCTACTCAGGGTCTACTCAGGGTGATGGCTTGAGGCTCTGTCTCAAAAAAAAAAAAAGGTCTGGTATTATATACTAAAAAATTAGGGATTCTATGGCTGGGCGCCTGTACTTCAATTGGCTAAAGTGCCACTCACATACACCAGAGCTGGTGGGTTCGAATCCAGACCAGGCCAGCCAAACAACTATGACAAATACAACCAAAAAATAGCTGGGCTCTGTGGCGGGCACCTGTAGTCCCAGCTGCTTGGGAGGCTGAGGCATGAAAATCGCTTAAGCCCAGGAGTTGGAGGTTGCTGTGAGCTATGATGCCATAGCACTCTACCAAGGGTGATAGCTTGAGGTTCTGTCTCAAAAAAAAAAAAAGAAATTAGGGGACGGCGTCTGTGGCTCGGTAGGTAGGGGGGCAGCACCTGTGGCTCAGTGGGTAGGGTGCCGGCCCCATATACCAAGAGTTGGGGGTTCAAACCCGGCCCCAGGAAAAATGCAACAAAAAAATAGCCAAGCGTTGTGGTAGACG
Organism: Galagoides demidoff; assembly: GCA_963574575.1. Lineage (NCBI taxonomy): Eukaryota > Metazoa > Chordata > Mammalia > Primates > Galagidae > Galagoides > Galagoides demidoff. The sequence continues at coordinate 3,278 of CAUYQV010118915.1, forward strand.
CCTGTAGTCCCAGCTACTCGGAAGGCTAAGGCAAGAGAATGGCCTAAGCCCAGGAGTTGGAGGTTGCTATGAGCCGTGTGACACAACACAGCTACTGAGGATGATAAAGGGAGACAAGAAAGGAAGGAAGGAGGGAAGGAGGGAACAAAAGAAGGAAGGGGAAGGAAGGAAAAGGAAGTAGGGATTCTGGGCTAGGTGCATGGCTCACTGCTATAATCCTAGCATTCTGGCAGGCCGAAACAGGAGGACTGCATGACTTAGGAGTTTGGGACCAGCCGGAGCAAGAATGAGACCATGTCTCCACAAAAAATAGAAAAATTAGCCAAGCATAGTAGTACATACCTGTAGTCCCAGCTAGCTGGGGAGGCTGACGGAGGAGGATGCCTTCAGCCCAGGAGTTGAGCCCACTGTACTCTTCCCACGATGACTCTGTCTCAAAAAAAAAAAGAATTTAGGACATTAATTATGTCAATATGGAGCCATCTCAGAGTCAGTAACTGGCTTCAGAAAATCCTTTCATTTGGTATGGAGCATGTATCATAAGACTAGAAATAAAAGATACCTGTCAGCATTCTCAATGAGACATGATTACAGCCTGAACTAAAGCAGGAGTAGTGCTGATAGATAATGATACCAAGAAGAGGGCGGCACCTACGGCTCAATGGGTAGGGCACTGGCCCCATATATCAAGGGTGGTGGGTTCGAGCCCGGCCCTGGCCCTGACCAAACTGCAACAAAAAATAGCCAGGCATTGTGGTGGGCACCTGCAATCCCAGCTACTCAGGAGGCTGAGGCAAGAGAATCGCCTTAAGTCCAGGAGCTGGAGCTTGCTGTGAGCTATAACACCACAGCATTCTACCGAGGGCAATAAAGAAAGACTCTCTTTAAAAAAAAAAAAAAAAAAAGATGTAAAGAAGATATTTAAGAGATCAACTAACTACCCTCAACATAAAGGAAAAGTATTCATCAATGACTTCTAATTTTTGGCTTGGATAGATAAGATGTGGTAGCATTCAGAGAGACTGGAGAAATATGAAGAAACAAAGGAAATGAGTAAACAGGAAGTAAGGGCTGGGTGTCAGGGCATAAATTCTCTTTTCAACAACCAAATTCAGATATTTTATGGACTATCCAATTAGTTAACGTTCAGTTGTCCATCAGATATGGAGATTTACAACTTAGGAGAGAATACTAAAATGACAAGTATATATGTTATATAGTACTTTCTAAGGAGCTTAGCCATGAAAGAGCCAACAAGAGCTCTAACTAGAGTTTAGATGTTAGGGTTAAGATGGAGTTTTTCAAGATGGGAAAGACCTAAACATATTTACATGCCAAGACAGAGAGGGAAAACCAGTAGGGAGAATTTGACAACACAGGAGAGGTACAAAATGGCAACCATCAATAAGGAGTGATGATGGATTGGGGGCACAGAAATGTTGATCAGAAAAATTTCAATACTGGAAGAGGAGCATCAAGAAGGCTCTACATCCAGCAATCCCAGTACTGGGCATATACAAAAGAAACAAAATCAGTACGTCAAAGAGGTATCTGTACTCCTATGTTTGTCACAACACTATACACAATAGCCAAGGTATGACATATCTATCAAAAGTTAAATGGACAAGGCTCTGGTGCCTGTACCTCAGCAGCTAGGGCACCAGCCACATACACCAGAGCTGGCGGGTTCGAATCCAACCCAGGCCAACTACAACCAAAAAATACCTGGGCGTTGTGGCGGGTGCCTGTAGTCCCAGCTATTTGGGAGGCTGAGGGAAGAAAATTACTCAAGCCCAAGGGTCTGAGGTTGCTGTGAGCTTTGACACCACAGCACTCTACCAAGGGCAATACAGTGAGACTGCCTCAAAAATAAACAAATAAATGGATAAAGAAAATGTGTTCTATGTACATAATGGAAAACTATTCAGTCATAAAAAAGAATGAAATCCTGCCACTGGCAACAACATGGATAGAACTACAGGACACTATATTAAGTGAAATAAGATGGGCACACACACTGGTTCGGCGCCCCTAGCACAGTGGTTACAGCGCTGGCCATATACACTGAGGCTGGCAGGTTGGAAACCAGCCTGGGCCAACTAAACAACAATGACAATTGCAATAAAAAAAAAAGAAAACAACCCAGCGTTGTGGCAAGCACCTGTAGTCCCAGCTACTAGGGAGGCTGAGGCAAGAGAATCACTTAAGCCCAAGAGTTGAAGGTTGCTGTGAACTGTGACAACACAGAGCCACACAGTGAGACTCTGTCTCAAAAAAAAAAGATAGGCACAGACAGATAAATATCACATGATCTCACTTACGCAGAATCCAAATAAGTTGATAGAAATCGAGAATTGAATGGCAGTCACCAGAGGCTTTGGTGGGGGGGTGGGAAGAAAAGGAGATGCTAGTCAATTACAACCAGATAGGAGGAATACACTTAAAAAGAACGTACAGCAGTACAGCAAGGTAACTTATAGCTAAGAATGACATATTGTACTAATGATATCTGTGGGCCAGGTACTGTTGGCTCAGACCTATAATCCTGGCACTCTGGGAAGCCAAGAACAGAGGATCCCTTGAGCTCAGGAGTTCAACACCAGCCTGAGCAAGATGCTGTTTCTGTTTCTACTAAAAATAGAAAGAAAATAGAAATTAAATAAATAAATATCGATGTTATACTGGGGAAATACCTACAGTATACAACAGAAGCAATTTTCAAAACATTTAAAGTGCTTTTATTGGCTTGGTGTCTATGGCTCAAGCAGCTAAGGCACCAGCCACATACACCTGAGCTGGTAGGGTGGAATCCAGCCTGGGCCCGCTAAACAACAACAGCTTTAACCAAAAAATACAGGATGTTGTAGCAGGCGCCTGTAGTCCCAGCTGCTTGGGAGGCAGAGGCAGGAGAATCACTTGAGCCCAGGAGTTGGAGGTTGCTGTGAGCTGTGATGCCATGGCATTCTACCCAGGGGGACAGCTTGAGGCTCTGTCTCAAAAATAAATAAATAAATGAAGTGCTTTTATCAAAAAAGCAGTAACAGGCCAGGTGTGGTGGCACACGCCTGTGATCCTAGCACTTTGGAGGCCGAGGCAGGTGGATTGCCTGAGTGGGTTCAAGACCACCCCAAGGCAGAGTGAAACCTCATCTCTAAAAAAAATTGCTGAGCATTGTAGCACAGGCCTGTAGTCCCAGCTACTCAGGAGACTGAGGCAAAAGAATCACTTGAGCACATGAGTTTGAGGCTGTTGTGAGCTATGACACTATGGTACTCTTTGGAGGGTGACAAAGTCAAACTCTTCTCAAAAAAAAAAAAAAAAAAAAAGCAGTAACAAGGCCTGGCAGCTCACACCTGCAATCCTAGCACTCAAGAGGCCAAGGCAAGTGAGCTGATGAGTTCCAGACCAGCCTGCACAAGAGCAAGATCCCATCTTTAAAAATTAGGTGGGCAGTGTAGTAGGCGCCTGCAGCCCTATCTACCTGGGAGACTGAGGCAGGAGGATAGCTTGAGCCCAGGAATTTGAGGTTGCTAGAACTATGACACCAGGATTCTCTACCTAGGGGTATAAAGTAAGACTGTCTCAAAAAAAAAAAAAAAAACAATAACGATCGCTGGTGAGGCTATGAAGAAAGTGAAACTCTTGTATACTGTTGGTGGGTACTATTTTTTTTTTTTTTGCAGTTTTTGGTGGGAGCTGGATTTGAACCGGCCACCTCCGGCATATGGGGCCAGCGCCCTACTCCTTTGAACCACAGGCACTGCCCTACATTTCTTTTTAATTTTATACTGATAAAAGGGTATTAACAATTTTGGTGGGTACTACTAACTGTCCTGCTTCTTGGTTATATTCATCAAGAAGGTGAATGCAGGCTCGGCGCCTGTGGCTCAATCAGCTAAGGCGCCAGCCACGTACACCTAAGGTGGCGGGTTTGAATCCCCAACCCAGGCCCGCCAAACAACAATGACGGCTGCAACCAAAAAATGGCCGGGTGTTGTGGCGGACGCCTGTGGTCCCAGCTGCTTGGGAGGCTGAGGCAGGAGACTCGCTTGAGCCCAGGAGTTGGAGGTTGCTGTGATGCCACAGCACTCTACCCAGGGGGAACAGCTTAAGGCTCTGTCTCCAAAAAAAAAAAAAAAAGAAAGAAAGAAAACACTGAAATCTTTCACTAAAGATAGGTACCTGGAAAAAGATGAAAGATCTCACTTTATCCATGCCCCAAAACAGGCAATAATACGCTACATACAGCAAATTAACCTTTTGATCTAAAAAATAAATTCTGCAACAGAAATGAGTCAATACACAATTACCTCACAAGGTTCCTTCTATGATGCAAGAACCCTAGAATTAGGAAACAAAAACCAACTATTGTCATAATTAAAGATAAGAGTACAGTCAACCCTCTGTATCTGTGGGTTCCACATTCAGGATCCACTGATTCAACCAACCAAAGAAAGCAAGCAAGAAAAAAACCACATCTGTACTCAAAAACAGAAATCCTTTTTTTCTTGTCATTATTCCCTCAATGATACAGTACAGGTATCATTGTAGGCTAGGCTTGGTGGCTCATGCCTGCAATTCCAGCACTCTGGAAGGCCAAGGCCCATGGACTGCCTGAACTCAGGAGTTCAAGATCACCCTGAGCAAGAATGAGACCCCATCTCTTTTAGCCGGGTATTGTGGTGGGCACCTGTAATCCCAGCTACTAGCTACCAGGGATGCTAAGCCAAGAGTATAACCTGTGCCCAAGAGTTAGGTTGCTATGAGTTATGATGCCATGACACTCAACCAAGGGTGACAAAGTGAGACTCTTGTCACAAAAAAAAGTACAACTATTTACATGGCATTTATATTATATTAGGTATTATAAGTTATCTACAGATGATTTAAAGAATATAGGATGCAAATACCATGCCATTTTAATATGAGGTGATTGAGCATCCTAAAATTTTAGTATTCATAGGAGAAACTAGAACCAATGTCCTACAGATACTGAGGGGTATGTATCCCTTTTTTATTCAGTCTAAAAGAAATTGCAAAAAAAAATAAATAGAACAAAAAAATAAAGGACAGTGCCTGTGGCTCAGTGAGTAGGGCGCCGGCCCCATATACTGAGGGTGGCAGGTTCAAATCCGGCCCCGGCCAAACTGCGACAACCAAAAAAATAATAAAATAAAATGAAAGAAATTGCACCTCTGACTTTTAAAAGTTTGAAACAAAACGAGTAAACAATAAAAACTCAAAATCAAGAAACTTGCTAGTATGGAGATATTTCTTTCATCAGGTATTCTCGTTCTGAGAAAAATCGCAACTTTCTAGGATTTTTATATCTTAATTCTGTAAAAGCCTGAAAGGTCTAACACAGGGGACCTCAAACTTTTTAAACAGGGGGCCAGTTCACTGTCCCTCAGACAGTTGGAGGGCCGGACTGCAGGCCCAGGGACAAGTCGGCTGCTAAGCAGGACAGGCAGTGGCGGCAAAAACACCTGGTGGGTCAGATAAATGTCCTAGGCGGACCGCGTGTGGCCTGCAGGCCGTAGTTTGGGGACACCTGGTCTAACAGATACAGGAGTATACTGCCCTCAGTTGAGTATTATAAGGCCCTACTGGCCTTTCTCCCTTTTATAGATAAATAAGTAAAACTACTGCATTCTGGCTCCTTGTTTCCCTCTATTCTCAAATTAAAAAAAAAACTCGTTACTTGTTAAAATTACATATTCATTACGTACCTGTATTTTTGTTTTTAAACATCTTTTTCACAAAAATAAAAAATTCTCTCTTCAGTAGATAAATTTTTTTTTTTTTTTTTTTTTTTTTTTTAGAGACAGTCTCACTTTATTGCTCTACCAGGTAGAGTACCATGGTGGCGTCACAGCTCACAGCAACCTCCAACTCCTGGGCTTAAGTGATTCTCTTGCCTCAGCCTCCAGTAACTGGGACTACAGGCGCCCACCACAACGCCGCGCTACTTTTTTGTTGCAGTTTGGCCAGGGCAGGGTTCCAACCCACCACCCTTGGTATATGGGGCCAATGCCCTAACCATTGAGCCACAGGTGCCGCCCAGCTCTCTTCTACTTTTCATTTGAAAGAAATCTGGGCTCGGTGCCCATAGCTCAGTGAGTAGGGCACCAGCCACATACACAGAGGCTGGCGGGTTTGAGCCCAGCCTGGGCCTGTTAAACGACAACTGCAACAACAACAAAAAAAAAAAAATAGCCAGGCTGGCTCTGTGCCTGTGGCTCAAGCGGCTAAGGCGCCAGTCACATACACCTGAGCTGGCAGGTTCGAATCTAGTCCAGGCCCGCCAAACAACAATGACAGCTGCAACCAAAAAATAGTTGGGTGTTGTGGCGGGCACCTGTAGTCCCATGATGACAGCTTAATGCTCTGTCTCAAAAAAAAAAAAAAAAAAAAAAAAAAAATAGCCGGGCATTGTGGCAGGTACCTGTAGTCCCAGCTAATTCAGAGGCTGAAGCAAAAGAATCGCTTAAGCCCAAGAGTTGGAGGTTGCTGTGAGCTATGATGCAACAGCACTCTACCAAGGGACACACAGTGAGACTCTGTCTCAAAAAAAAAAAAAAGGAAGAGAAAGAAATCTGGAAAAGAAAGGAATTTTTTTTAATCTTTTATTTTAATTTTATTTTCTCACTTTGTCACCCTCGGTAGAGTACTGTGGAGTCACAGCTCACAGCAACCTCCAGCTCTTGGGCTTACGCAATTCTCTTGCCTCAGCCTCCCAAGTAGCCGGGACTACAGGTGCCAGCCACAACTCCCAGTTATTTTTTTGTTATTGTTGTTGTTGCAGTTTGGCCAGGGCTGGGTTTGAACCTGCCACCCTCGGTATATGGGGCCGGTGTCCTACTTACTGAGCCACAGATGCTGTCCCAAAATAAAAGAATTTTATACATTTTTGCTGTTCTCTATTTGCTAAAAGTTTTGTAACTTATAACAGAAAGCTAAATATACATCCATTATTACTTTCTGGTAATCCAAGACAAAATGTTAGTAAACGTGTTACATGAGCTATCAGCTAATTATACATATATTAAGCAGTCATGATCAACCCCCATACATTATATATTTCTTTGCCTTTTACTTTCACTTATCTCAAGTTTTATTAATAAATTCCAAAAGACTTTTTTTACTTGAATGTTCTATATGTCAATCTAACTTGAAGTTATTCGCTAGGGTCAAATCCCCTAATAACCAAGGATCACTTCCTCAAGAGGCATCTAAACTATTTATTTGGCTCATAAACCAGTGCTTACACACACATAACATATCTGTAATGTTTTCTCAGAGGACTCAGGCTTTATATATCAAATAGTCTCAATGTTCATGAAGCCAACTTAAAGTCCATTTTAGAACCTTAAAAAATTAATGACCTTTCTTACACTTATAGATGTAGGATTGAAACAAGTCAAAGCCAAAATTAAAAGCCCATTCATAGAAGTACACTGCAGTCTCAAGACCTTTAATGCAGCAAAATGCAAAGTCACAGTCAGAATAAGAGCCAAGTTTCCTTCAGTCTAGAAAAAGCCACCAACCCCTATCACGAAAACAAAGAAGTCCCTCTTTTGACTATTTTTTCATCAAACTTCCCAGTCACAAGATAAATCAGATCATCATCACCACACTTCAAAAGTATATTATGTTTCACTTGACTTTTGTTCATCAAAACTCCTAGTCAAGAAGTACATATCAGACGAGGGACTTTACCTAACAAATGCAATTAGTGTAACCTGGTTTCTTGTACCCTCAATGAATCCCCAACAATAAATAAATACATAAATAAAAGTACGTATCACTTCAAGTCATCATACTTCTAATATATAAAGTGTTTTATGTAAATGTCACATATGCAGGCAAATAAACCTTTAGATAGGCAGATAACTCTGCCACTTACAAAGTGATTTTTTTCATATATGTCTGACCTTCAAAAATATCCCTATGAAGTAAGGCAACTGGACATTAATTATAATTTACAAATGAAACCATTTAAAATCCTCTGATTCCCAGTCCAATAACTTTTTTAATATTTTGTCTCACTGGCAGTATGAATCAGAAGTAAGGTTTCAGAAGAATAGTGATTTATGAACAAGTCCTTTAGAAAAATAATTTTTTTTTTTTTTGAGACAGAGTCTCACTATGTTACCCTCAGTAGTGAGCTGTTGCATCACAACTCACCGCAACTTCTAACTCTTGGGTTTAAGGGATTCCCTTGCCTCAGCCCCCAAGTAGCTGGGACTATAGGCACCTACCACAACACCCAGCTATTTTGTTGTTGCAGTTGTTGTTTAGTTGGCCCAGGCCACGTTTGAGCCTGCCAGCCTCGGTGTATGTTGCTGGTGCCATAACCACTGTACTACAGGCACCAAGTCAATGTGGTTTTTTAATTTAAAAATACATTCTTGACTTTCTATAATGACACTCACCTTACTCATACTTCCTCAGAAAACACTATAGCCCCTTAAAAGAGCTTCCCACACACTAAATGTCTTTTTTTTTTCTTTTGAGACAGAGTCTTAAGCTGTCGCCCTAGGTAGAATGCTGTAACGTCTCAGCTCACAGCAACCTCATACTCTTGAGCTTAAGCAATTCTCTTGCCTCAGCCTCCCAAGTAGCTGAACCTAACTACAGAAGCCTGCCACAACGCCCAGCTGTTTTTTGATTGTAGCTGTCATTGTTGTTTGGCAGGCCTGGGCTGGATTCGAACCCACCAGCTCCAGTGTATGTAGCTGGCACTCTAGCTGCTGACCTACAGGGGTTGAAAGGTACATTAAATGTCTTTTTAAAAAAGTTCCTTTGTTTACCACTTAGTTGTAATTCTTTCCACATTATAGGGCCACACTTTATCTTAGAATTCAAATTGAGAAATGATATGGGTAAATTTTTCTGATACAATACACTGGAAATGACTCTAACTTAAATTTTTTTAACTGTCTTAATCTAGTCAAGATTGCAGAACTGCCAGGAAGGAAATTCTTGAAAATGTAATATCACTTAGATTATGGCAACTTCCTCACCTTCACCACACACAAACACAAAAACAATTCATACTCTAGTAGTTCTGCATTGTTAGATGAGTCGGCATTTTGTTTTTAAATAGCCTGGGCTTAACGGATCCATGTTATTAACATGTTAAAAAAAAAACTACATCTATGATTTTAGCAGTTCGAACTCACGTAATTTTTTAAAATCTTTACTTGGATAATACAATTATAAATCTAGACAATAATTTGGAAGGGAGTCAGCAAATTGGACATGTGAATTGATTATGAATGTTTTTTATGTCCTGTGACTGAAGTCAAAGCCCAATAATATACTGAGCCAACACAAAATATATTCCACAAAATACAAGATAAAAAAATATTGAGGCCAGGTGCAGTGGCTCACCCCGGTAATTCTAGCACTCTGGGAGGCCAAGGCAGGTAGACTGCTTGAGCTCACAGGTTCAAAAGTGAGACCTCATCTCTAAAAATAGCCAGGTATTGTGGTGGGAGCCTGTAGTTCTGGCTAGTTGAGAGGCTGAGGCAAGAGAATCACTCCAGCCCAAGAGTTTGAGGTTGTTATGAGCTATGAGGTCAAGGACAACAAAGTGAGATTGTCTCAAAAAAAATTTGGGTAAAATTCCAATTTCTTAAAGCTAATAGCAAAAATGCCCACAGTATTCCTATGGAAGAAAAACGTGGCCCTTTCTTTATGACGGAAAACAAAATGCAGGCCAACACATTATGCACTATTTACCTGTCCACATGCAACGTAACCATTAATTGAAAATAAAACCAACATAATCCAAAATATCAGACATGTAAAAATCATGGTGATTCCTTTTTTTTTTTTTTTTTTGTAGAGACAGAGTCTCATTCTGGCTCACCCTGGTCTCTAATTCCTGATCTCAGGGAATCCACCCACCTGGGCCTCCCAGAGTGCTAGGATTACAGGCATGAACCACCACACCCAACCTGGGCCACACATTAAATACACAAACACTAATGAAAAAAAGTTGATGAGCCAAAGAAAAGGTCTGTGCATACT
>CAUYQV010118920.1:0-22930 GCA_963574575.1 Galagoides demidoff
CCCGGCTATTTTTTGTTGCAGTTTGGCCGGGGCTGGGTTTGAACCCACCACCCTCGGTATCTGGGGCCGGCGCCCTACTCACTGAGCCACAGGCGCCTCCCCTCTTCAGTTTCTTTCATCAGTGTTTCATGGTTTTCATTATAGAGATCCATCAGTTTTTAAAATACATTAAAAATGTAAGATAAATTATGACAGTGCTGTTGGTACACTTACAGATACATTAATGGGACAAGATAGAAAGTCAAGGAACAGATCTATGATTATATAAGAACTTAAACTACGATGATGATATTGTAAGTAGAAAAGGTTGGATTTAATGTGTGGTGTTAGGATAGCTGGAAAAAATGTGTCCCTACTTCATAACACACTCTAAAATATATTCCATGTGGATTAAAGATTTAAATTTAAAAAGAAAAACCATAAAAATCTTAGAGGGAAGTATTAGAGTAAGAATGTCTTTCTGAACATGACCTGAAAGGAAGAACTAATAAGAGATTGATAGGATTGATTACATAAAAAATTTAAAACTTCTGAGCCTCCCCCAAACCATAAAAAAATGTAAAGGTAACCAACTACTTTGGAAAGGTATTTGAAACGTGGCAGATTAAGGCTTGCTTTCTCTACCGTGCAACCAACAATGTATGAAAGATATAAGCTCACCGATGACTAAAGGTGCACATAAAACAAGACATTTTATTTTATTCTGGCCATCAAATTGACAAATAACAACAACAAAGAAGGCAAGGGTGCAAGAAAACGGGCATTTGTCTACTACCAGTAGAAGTGTAATTTGGGGTAGCCTTACTGGAAGGTAAATTTGGACATTTATTTTAAGGAATTTTTCAGGAATATCTGTAAATATATAGTTCTGATGGTAATCATTGCAAACCAATGATAATCTAATAATCATTGGAGTGTTCTTTATAATGTCAATAAATTATAAACAACCTAAATATCTTCCTATGGGGAAATGGTTAATTCAGTTAAAATAGAACCATCTAATGGAATTCTGTGACATTATTAAAGATAGTGTTGAGAAATATTTAATGATAAGGACAAATCTGTTTTATCTTTTTTTATAGGAGAGGATCATGCAAATATGACTAAAAATAGCTTTGAAGTAGTGAAAAAGAAGGATAAGGAAGGTTTTACATGATCTAAGGCCTTCATTTTTATCAATGTGTAAGGAAGCCAACATGTTTGCCAAGAGTTTCTGTGTTGGGGTCTGATTTAGTTGGAATACATAGCATTTCTAATTTGTCAATTGATTAGGCCTCTAAATATCATTGTTATCTGTCAAAGGTAAATTCACTATTGTGAATTAGTTCACAGTGCAACAACAGGATGATCAGCTTATAGCTTAAGCATTTTTAAATTTAATACTCCTTCAGTTTCACAGAAGAATTGTGTTCTGGCTATTAATAATCCCTAAACTGAGATCAAAGTACAATTTACCTGCTATTAGACTTTCTATAATTAAGTTAAGCAAAGGTAATTACAATGAAAGGGTCATTAAACGTGTTGAGAGCTTTCTGTATTAAGATTAATAATTTCACTTCTTAAGGATTTGCAAACACAGTTTCTACTGATGAATACGTCCAAAACGCTGATGGACAAACTCTGGAGAAAGTTTCTGCATGGGAATCCCTACTGAGATTTTTCTTTCCAACAAGTAAGTTCTTATTTCATTTTTTCTCTCCAATCAATGTCTTTGCTTTGAGAATAGTAATCAAATAGGAGATAGTGTGGTATAGCATGATATAGTGGCACTGGAGTAGGACACACCTCAGTTTGCAACCTGGGTTCTGCCCTTTGCCTCAGGCAAGACAATCTCACTGAACTTCAGTGTCCACATCTTTAAAATGAAGATATTTCCCGCAGTGAATTGTGAAGATGAACTGAGGCAATATTTGTAAGGGAATTTGTCATTTAATAAATTTTTGTTATTCTTTACAAAATACTTTTCCTTTACAGATGTCTAAATTTGCCACCATTTACGTGAATGGCTTTGTCTGAAATCTAGTCACTAACCCAGTATTGTAAAATTGATGTCTTCTGTGGCATTAAGCAGGGTACTGTGTGGCTTTGATGTTATGGACTATACCAGATGCCTTCCCATCTGTCTTAATGATAAAAGTCCAGGTTTCATGTCACACCATCTTTTTGTGATTCTGTATATAATGTGTTTATCAAGCACATGATGACTCCTGAGAATTATTAACCAGAAATAAACACGTTTCATTTTGTACAGCATGTGGTGCCCTTTCAAGGAGATGCTTCACATAAATTGACATATGTGAATTACAAGATAAAGTTTTTATTAAAAATCATGCAGAATTTATTCTAACAAAGTTAGATATACATATAGAAGCAGAAAATTGTATTCATTGTCTAATTCCAGACACTTCCACTGAATTCTTCTGTGACCCTGCTTAAATCTCTGTGTTTTTCTATACTGATTTTATCAAGTACAAAATAGGCATTATAATGCCTACTACCAATGAGAATAGCAAAATAAACAAGTTTCTTAAATAAGTTCAAAATATTGCCATAGTCAAATAGAATTAAAAAAAGAAGAACTCTGGGAAGGTGTTATGTTGTGTAGGCTAAAAGAATGGGTTAGTGACTGCCAAAGTTGGTCATAAACAACAAATGATGATTTAAGGGTTAGAGTTTATGAAACTAGCAGATGTAAACTGTGACGTAGTTTCCTATAATAACTACGTGAAACAAACACTGAAATCACTTTTTAAAATAGGCTAATCAAGATCTATGTATCTCCCAAATATTTCTCCCATCTGGTGCAGTAAATTGTGTCAAAATTAGTTATATTAAATAACAGTTTCGCCCAACAAAATCGCATTGTTTCATTTTAATGGGAACATCTGACCTAGGATGATTCAAATCTTTGAAAACATTATTAAATATTTATAAAATGTGAATACTGTCTTTTATTTGAAAATAATAACTATGGGTTCATAAATGTGAAACACTTTTAACCAATTTATTTCTTCCTTCATATAATTGAAAATAAACACTCTTACCACTTAGGCATTAAAAACCAATCTGTTGTTTTGTCACTGGGCTGTTGTTTGTAAAACATTCACCTCTTGCAGATTAAAATGACAACCTTTTATTTCAGATTAATATGAGGGTACAAATAATTAGGTTACATGTTTGTACTTTTTGGGTAAGGTCCCTGGTGTAGTTGTGTCCTGCACCCAGGAGCTGTGCCGTATACTCTTAAATTTTAGTTGCCCATTAGGTAGGGGTACACCAATAACATTATAATCTTAAAAAAACACTGGCAGGGGATCTTGAGAGATCCCCTGATCCTTCTCCCTTTACACACAATTATAAACTTCAACCTGACTAAAAATTGTTCTACCCTTTTTATTCTTTCAAAGTACAAGTGCCTCTTGGTAATTTGAATCTGAAGGTTAATTTTGATACCTAGCATAGCGTTCTATCAGACATAATTTAAGTATGAAGCAACAGAAGCTCAACATTAGAAGGATCTTAGAGATCATCTAGCTCTGTCTCTTCCGTGATTATAACCTTAACCCTCCTTTTTTTGTTTTCTTTTTTTGAGACGGAATCTTGCTGTGTCCCTCAGCCTGAACTGCAGTAGTTGCAATCATAACTCACAGCGGCCTCAAACTCTCGTTCAAATAATCTTCCTGCCTCAGCCTCCCAAGTATCTAGGACTACAAGCATGCACCACTATGCCTGGCTAAATTTTTTTCACTTTTTTTGTAGAGATAGACTCTTGCTGCACTACCCAGGCTGGTCTAGAATTCCTGATCATTGCTCAAATGGTCCTCCCTTGGCTTTCCAAAGTGCTGGAATTATAGGCATGAGCTACCATGCCCAGCTTTAACCCTCTCCTTAGCATTCCTTGAAAGTGGTGCTTCAAGGAATGGGTTCTCACTCAGAACATAGGAAGTCTATTCTATCTCTGACTAGGTCCTGACAATTATCACCCTTTTTTGAGTGTGTGACACCCAGGACTGTTCACAAAAAGTAGGTCAATACCAATAATATCACTTCCCTTACTCTCTAGCAGTAAACTGTGAATTTTACTTAGTTCATTCTTACTGACATACTCAATAAGTTTCTGTAGCTTTGCAAAATTGACAGGATATCTGTGGTATCATTTTAGCAGGGTGTTAGTTTGAAGGCCATTTGGCCTGTTGATATGCACAGTAGTTCTTTGTGTTGTATTTGTATTCTCTAAACCCATGATCTATAATCTTTTTAAAAACTACCTAACTAATAATCTGTTCACAATTGTGTACTTCTGCAGGTCATCTAAAAGTGAAAAAGTGACATTTAATAACTTTGCAGTAACTTGTATTTAAGTCTTTTTTTAGCTTTCATCATTATTTGTGTATTTGTCATTCAGTCGTTGAATGTAACAGCTTAAATATTTGTTTTCCTTTTTTCCCCTTGCTGTCATTATTTCACTTGGGGAAATGCTGATTAACTGTGCTGAATTCTCTTCAATTTATCTTTCTAAAAGCATGCATGCTGAAGGACAATCAGGAGGTCAAGCCTTGCAATAAGCTGCAACACCTTAACGAGACTGAATGTCTGAGATACAAATGCTGTTTCTCGTTAGCCAAGCCCAGTGGCACCCGCTGTTTTATGCCACTAAGAGATAGTAAGTTCATCCTCTTTCCTCTCTTTTATTTTTACTTTAAAAAATTGAATAACCAGGTCACAGTGGCAGCCATTTACATTTGGGTCTCCCAGCTTAACGACTTAGAGGGGACTTCCAGCACTAGAGTAATGCTGTCCTTAGAAAGTCCTGAGGTGGTCAGGACTCTCTTCAGGAGTAGTTTCTGTTTAGCCCTTAGATGGTGACTGTGGCAGTTCAAAATTATTATTATTATTTTTGAGAGTCTTAGTTTGTCACTCTCGATACAGTACTGTACTGTGGCGTCATAGCTCACAGCAACCTCAAACTCTTGGGCTCAAAGCAATACTCTTGCCTCAGCCTCCCTGGTAGCTGGGACTACAAGTGTCTGCCACAATGCTCGGCTACTTTTTAGAGAAGGGGTCTCGTTCTGGCTCGGGTTGGTCTCAAACTCCTGAGCTCAGGCAATCCACCCACCTCACCTCCCAGAGTGCTAGGATTACAGGTGTGAAGCACCGTGCCTGGTCACAAAATTAGTCTCACCTTTTCTTTTGCTTTAGTCACTCTGTCTTTTGTCCAAAGGTTCCAGGCCCCAAGAGGTGTAACCCTCAATGCCTGGGAGAAAATGCCAATTGGGCATGTTTTAGCTTACTTTTCTCCTTCTGGTTTTTCTTCCTATGTGGAATTCTTCTTCCCATTTGTCTTCAACTCTCAATATGTAGCAGTAGAATTGAATGTTTCTTGTTAAGTTCTGTTTATTAGTTTTTAATTGTTCTATTGTTTTTGAATTAGGTTTGTTCTCTTAAAATTCTTTTCTTTACAAAGTTAGGAGAAGTACATTATCTGTTTTTGCTACCTTCACTTGGATGGTGGGGACATATTGCCAGTTGGTCTCACGATGAATGGATTTGGTATGATGAAACACTAACAAGTATTACAAAAAGGATGCATGCCAAACAATATCTTAGGTTAATATAGTTCCTATTCAATTTACAGCTTTTTGTGAACAAGTAGTATTAATAATGGAAAGTAAAACCTGATCGTGAATACAGTATTCCAATTTTAACACTGTCACATGGTATTTATAATGCATTTATCAGTTGGGTCTTTATATTATGTGTGAAGAGACATTTAGTTTTTGTAGAGGAAAAAAATTGAATCGTGACTTACAATTCCCTAACCACATTAGAATGCATTTCCCAATGAATACAAGACTATAAAATATGCTTATTTACCTGCAAATTTTGATTCCTTTTTTAATTTAATGTTTTGTAATTTGGAAATAAACATTTAAGAAGCCATTTCTTTATCAAGTTAACTGTTCATAGATTAATTTCCTCCTTGAGTGCTCTAGGATGTATGGCATATGACCAAGGAAAAAACACATTTAGGGCCACAGGAAGAAATATATACTATGCATCATGATACTGTCAACAAAAATAATAGGATCATGTTGTTAAGGCTTCCATTGTGGGACACATATGGAAATGTAGCCTTAGTTATATTTCAAGAACATTTCATGAACTCCTGCTACTTATAGAGTAGCAAGGATATCTACCTATCATATAAGAATGCCTCCTCCTTTTACTTTATTAACTGATAATATTTTCATAAAGACTTTATGAAAGAGCTTGGATTTGCTTCTCTTGCTTAAGTCCTAAAAGTAATAGGATATAATTACACCGACAGAGCCTACGCAGATGTTCCGGATGTTTGGGCTTGGTGTGATCAGCATGGTCTTCCTGGGATGTCTGCCCCTTTACTGCTGCTCTCTTTGCCGGAGGAGGTAGGCAAACTTAAACGTTTATTTGAAGATTGCTGGGTATACATAGATATTTGTATGTAAACACATTCATATGCTTCAGAGATATGGGCGATAATGTTTGGGTTCTTTTTTTTTTTTTTTTTTTGCAGGGGCTGGGTTTGAACCTGCCACCTCCAGTATATGGGGCCGGTGCCCTACTCTTTTGAGCCACAGGCACCGCCCAGTGTTTGGGTTCTTTATGTTGAAAACAAAGTAGCCTAAGAAAAACCTGAAAGAAGAGCTATCATAAAAAAAAGAATGTTATGTTGTTTTACTATAGGTTTAAGATATCATTTTGTATAGTATCTTTACAGTCCCTCATCAAACAAAACCCCAATTAGAAGGAAAAACAAATCAGTGATCTGTGGGTGTGTGGAGTGGCAGTAGCTATTACCTATAAATCAGAATGGTTCCCAGAAGTCTTGGTCTTTGTTGAGTCATCTGCCATTGGTCTTTAATGGTTATCTGCCACTGGGCCTTAAATCCTGTTCTGCCTCCAAGCTAATTTGTACTAGATTTTTTCTTAGCATCTTATACAAAATCTTAGCGGATTATTAGCATGATGCTTCCAAGTTTGTTTATTCTTTTTATGGCTTTCTACGATTGGAATAGAGTGGGTATGGAGGTACAAAGCAAAGTCTAGACTAGAGTGAGGTGAGGCACTTGGAGCACAATGTTAAGGAGGCACTCAGGTTTGTGCAAGTATAGCGTGGGCAAGTCACTGCCCTCAGAGTAAATACCTCCTTAAATTTTCTGGTAAAGAGAAGGTGCCTGTTAAAGATTAAGAGTCTTTGATGTTTTTCATCCAAGTTAATGGGAAAGTAGTATTTGAGTTACCAAAAAAAAAATGATTTAGATTTCGCAGAAGACTTAGACTATACACATTATCTTACTTTCCAGAAATATCAAGTCTTTCCTTAAATCACTTTAACAGACCATTTTGAATCCACTATTGGGTCACAGCATTTCAGCTATTCCAGCTTGCATATGACGGTCATTTTTTTCCCTCAGATTTCACTTAGTTTCCTATTCTAAGTGTATAATCTCTATTCCTTCTTTTCTCTCCTTTTTTAAATTTTCCCAGGTGATTGGGAATAAGAGTGGAATTTTTGACCCTTTCTTCATCCCTTCAAACCTTGGTTTCATGTAAGAAAAAAACATGAATAAAAATCGGACAGTATTTGCTAGAAATTGGTGTCTAGGATTATACTATACAATTTACAGGATGTCTGGGATAATAAGCTTGGTATATTATGGCCCCTCTGTTATGCCTCTGATAAAGAATGGGAATGTTCAGGTCCACCAGACTTTTTTCTCTAAAATGATATCTAATGGATTATCACCTGATAAGAATTATTTTATGTTTTCTACATATTATAAATAGCTTGATAGACTTGACCAATGTGAATAAGTATATACGTTTGAATACCATACATTTTGGTTTACTATGCATTATTTATTTTACTATTTTGTGTAAGAGCTGTATGTTCCTTCTGTCGTCCTGAGCTGCCTGTCATGAACCCTCGAGCAGGTGGCAGTTTCATCTCACTGCTTAGCTGAAGTTTCCAGGAGCACTGATAGAGAGTGGATGGGGTACTGCTTGTGTTTGGGGTAGGCTGAATTTAGAGGCAAGGGGAATAATTGTGTGAAAATGGGGAGATCCCATCCCTGTTACCAAGCAAGAAGCTAAAAGGAGGCCAAAGGCTATGTGGGGGGGCAGCAAGGTATCTCCTTAGAACTATCCCCTTAATTCACTTCCTGTTCTTTATTTCAGACAATGAAGAGATAGGTGAAAAATTAGAGTATGTAAAATAAATATCCCTGTAGAAGGGAAATAGATGTAGTCACTTGAAAAATACAGAAAAAAAGAAAGAAGTCAAACACTTACCTGGCTAAATCAGAGAAGCTAAATTCTAAATGCAGTTCTGTAGTAAGACGATCTGGGCCTCTGTTGGGGTTACTCTCTTGCTCTTTAGGCCTTGGAAGACACCCTTAAGGTCTTCCTTCTGCTGGGTCCTGTCTCATACATTAAATACTTGAGCATTCCCTGAGGAAAAAGCTGTCTTAGCTCTGTTCTTGGCCTTGGTTGTAAGCCAAAACAAATCAAATTTTGACTTTCCCTGACCCCTGTGATTTGAACAGTGCCTTTTATTTACTGATCACCTAAGGAGCCAGCAACTGACAGGAGTTGGAGGAATGAAAAATGAGAAGCAATCTGAGCTAGCGGGAGAAGTGAAAACAAATTAGGTGAAGAGGGTGATCACTCTTCAGAGCCAAATATACCTCATTTTGTGGGGTGCCTAATTCATGTTTTCCACAATTGACCCTATTCATTCAGTGTTTGTTGTGCTAGGTATTATGGAGGATACAGGGAAGGAAAAAAAAATGTAAAATCTCAATGTGCAAGTATCAACAATGATTCAAATGGTATATACTTAAAAAAAAGAAACATCTAAAACATAGACCTTCCTTCTAAGGAACTTAAATCTACCTTAATAGTTGAAGAGTGGCGAGGGGAGGTCAGGATTGACCCCACTGCTGGTTGGTTTTCTCATGTTCTGTTGTCCCACTTCAACAGCTGTAAAAAAACCCTTCTGGTGGGTCACTCCCTGACCCCTCATTGGTGTGAGACTGGTTAAAGCAAATCCCAAGGACAACACATTTAAAATTATAGGGTGTAATATAACTAAGGACTAAAATGAATGGTAGTAGTAGTTTATGAAAGTTCTGAAAGTGGTGAAGATTGGGGTAAGCGGAAGGAGGGCAGGGCAGGCTCAGAGAATCTCTAAACCGAATCTATAATTTTTTCTACTTGACTTGAGTTCAGGTATGGTCGGAACCAGGTAGACAGAGAACTCAAGCCAGCTTGGACTGGTTGCACACATAGAAAAGGGAGCAGAGAACATTAGTGAAAAGCTTTCTAAAAATTTGCTATTTAATAGCTTTTTTAAACCAGCATATGTGTTTTGAAATTCATTGCATCTTCAAGGTTCTGTAAGATCTATTTTTATCCTCATTTTATAGGGATCAAAGCTTTGTCAGGTTTACATCTCACTGGCAGCTTAAGACTTACTTAGTGGAGAAAGAAGGACTAGATCAAGTAGATGGGGACAAAAGGAAGCAGCTTTAGGGAAGGAGGGGGAGAAGGGAGACGGCTGAATTGCCCCCGTTATAGTAATAGTGTGCCAATGACAATAGTCTCAAGTGCCACATTCAGTTTCTAATCTTTATATGTTTTTAGATAAAGTTTAAATCTGTGTGCATACGCCAGTCAAACATCTGTGGATTATGTAGTGATATGTACATAGTTTTGGTTAGGTGGAAAATTCAAACATCGTAGTATACTGCCTATTAAACTCAGATGAAGTGCATTTTTGTGTTTTTTGTTCTTTCTGTTTGAGTGAATTTGTAGTTTTCAATCAAGAAAAAAATTCAGAACTCAGTATGAAAAGTGACAAAGCTATGTTTGCCTTTGAATGATAAAAACTCTACTTTTTTTTAAGATTGTAGATCATCTGATACACAGAGGATGTAAAAAGCACATCCCCCGACACACTTTGAATGTTGTTGCTTGCCAGATGGCTGTTAACTGAAAATTTCTACATTTAGACAAATCCTGCTGTGTGATTCTCTGTATCATAATGTGGTTTTCATTATGCTGATAGTCTTAATGCTGCTTATTTTCTTAGAATGGGTGGTAAAAAATTGGGAATAAATGTGTCAAAAATTGCCTAAAAATCATCACCCATTGAATTTTAAAAATAGGCATTTACATTTTCAAATCCCCATGTTTGTGTATCTCATTATACTGTACAATATACTTAGTAATGTTATTTTGAAAAGCTTTATGCAGTAATTAGCCAACTGCTAGAAAGATTGAAGTTCCTAGGATTATATACATCTGAATTCAGAGAAAGGAAATAAAATCTATAAATTTTAAAAGCATGACTAGGCTCTAAGATCATTGATAAAATATGTCAGGTGAGAACGTGAGTAAACTAGAACTCTGTTCTAACATGAATCACTGTAGATTTGAAATTCATGTAAAGCTAGTTTTTCTCGGACCTTGCTCAAGGTAATTTGATTACTGAAATAGGAGAACCACGTTATATGCAGATCCTATGTCTGAGGTGTTCCCACCGCAAGGACTGCGAGAGCAGCATTTTAGAGACTTCTGGAACAGTAGGTATTATTAAAGAGAACATTCTGTTGCCAAGTAACTAATAATTTCATTGCAAAATGCAGTGGCCTTTTTTCAGTTCCCATCCAACTTGACCTTTTTGTCACATAGTACACTGTTGACTCTTCCTCTTTTTTTTTTTTTAGAGTTTTCTAATTTTCTTTTTTTTATTAAATGATAACTGTGTGCATTAATGCAATTCTGGGGTACAGTGTGGTGTTTTCATATACAATTTGACATATTTTCATCAAACTGGAAAATTTTCTCCCTGGGGTTTCATTGTTCCCCTTACCATTCGGATTCATCCCAGTCTGCTTTCCTTTGTTCTCCCAACTGGCTGTTTCCCAAAGCCTTGCTCTCATTTGTCAAATAATGTGAGAAGTATGCAGTGGGAAGAACAATTAAAATAATCTGTATTCTAATTCTGCTTTTACCGCCAGTTTCATGTGTATGCTGAACTCCTTTGGGTATTGATTTTCTTATAAAATTAGAGAATTGACTTAGGGAATTTCTTTTTCTTCTTTCACCAATGCACCAAAGATGAAGAGTTTGGTCCTTTCTGACCAATTTCTAAGGTCCTATCTGACCAAAATATTCTGAAGTTCTTCGGGTGAATGACTCTTAAATCTAAATCCTGAAATCCTTACCTCTACCTGTTCTGGGTTTCCAATTCCTCTCACGAATTAGATATTCCGCCAGCACCTTAAATGCAATATATGCAAAACAGAGTTCATTTTCTTTTTTACCCAAATCATCTCCCCTTGACACCTCTCTATTCCTGTCAGTAAATTCTTCAGTCTCCCAGGCTAAAACCTTGGAGTCATCTATGCCTATTCCCTGTACTTTATTCTCAACGTATAATCTGTTCACTTAGTCTCTCTCTCTCTCTTTTTTGTTCTCCTATGCAATTAGTCTGGGGTTTGCCCCTTTTCCCATTTTATTGTCACAACTTAGTCCAGGCCTAAATGCTCTCTCCCATCCTGGGCAAGTGGTTTAGAAGAGGTACCAAGGCTAGCATCTAAGGGCAAAGACAAGGTTGGGAACTGAGGAGGACATTGTAATGATATGTGTAATTCAGAGTGATCTTACAAGAGAGACAGAATCTGGAATGGGACTGTGAGTAGGGCTTAGGAGATGGTTAGGATGTGGGTCCTGGAGATGTTTCCTAGGACTTAAATAAAATACATGTCTTTGCCCTTTGGTAAAGAGGGAGTCAAGATGCTTGCTAAACCAGTTTGGACATGTTCCTGGACTCCTAATCTACTCTCCCTCTAAATTATCAATCAATGTCCTGTCACACTCATCTTTCTAAAATAGTACTATTTCATTTCATTATACCATTCAGTAACTTGTAACACATTCAAGAATATCGAAGTTCTAGGCCTGAGTTAGTTCCTCTTTGTCTTTCAAAGAGGTGAATCAGATGATACTTTGTATTCTCAAGGAACACATAATATAATGAGGGACATATATATATCTCCAAGGTAGAAAGTCACAGTCCATAAAAAGAGGTGCAGGTAAAAATAATTAACATATAGTTGGTTTCTACAGAAGTAATACTGGTAATATTTAATATAAATACAGTTTTCCATGCTATACCCTAGAGAGTATGATTTAGTAAGTCTGAGGTTCTGAGGTTTGGTCTTGAAATTTGTATTTTTTAAAGGCTTTCAAATGAATCTGATATGCAGACTATTTAGATCTGCACTAGACTCTCTCTAGTTCAACCCTTCAATAATTCATTCTGAAATATTTATTGAGCTACAATGACACTTGTGTTCTTACTCAGCTGATTATATTCCTGGGCAGCCTCACTATCTGATATGATTTATATGTTTGATGCCTCTAAATCTCATGTTGAGATCTGATCCCCAGTGGTGATGTAAGGCCTAGGGGGAGGTGTTTGGGACATGGGGGCAGATTCCTCATGAACCACCCCAAGGAAAGGAGTGAGTCCTCTTTATGTTAGTTCACTAAAGAGCTTGTTGTTTAAAAGAGCCTGCCCCCTGCCCCACCTCTCTCTCTTGCTCCTTCCATTGTCATATGACATGTCTGCTCCCCCTTTTCCTTCCACCTTGATTGGAGGTTTCCTGAAGCCCTCACCAGAAGCAGGTGTTGGTGCTATGCATCTCATACAGCCTGTAGATCCAGGAGCCAAGTAAACCTCTTGCTTTATAAATTACCTAGTCTCAGGTATTCCTTGATAGCAACACAAAGTGGACTAACACACTTCATTATGAGCCATTTGTTTCTTTCGGATCTCTCACTTACTATGTTTACTATATAGTCTTCCCAAGGTGACTCCTGTGATTCTGAAGGCACTGGTAATTTTCTCATGTAGCTACCTTTCCAGTTAAGTTAAATTCTTGAGGTTTCAAAACATTGAACAAATTTCTTCAGTGACATCGTTTTTTTTTTCCTTTTTTGTGAGACAGAGTCTCACTATGTCGTCCTCAGTAGAGAGCCGTTGTGTCACAGGTCACAACAACCTCAAACTCTTGGGCTCAACAGATTCTCTTGCCTCAGCCTCCCAAGTAGCTGGGACTAAAGGTGCCTGCCACAATGCCTCGCTATTTTTTTGTTGCAGTTGTCATTATTGTTTAGCAAGCCTGGACTGGGTTTGAACCCGCCAGCCCCAGTGTATGTGGCTGGCGCCCTAGCCGCTGAACTACAGGACCTGAGCCGTGACATCCTTTTTTTGTTTGAGCCCCTAGCTTCAGAGTTCCTTGACATATTCAATTCTGATTAATCTCTCCTGTATTCATCATTTGCCAGACACTTTTATGCCCATATCTGGAACATTGTTCTTCTCCAAAAGTTGAACCTCTGAATCTCTAAAATATTAAAGTTCAAAACCCTACTCTTTGATGATGGGTGCCTTGTCATCCGACCTCTTCCTTGCTTTGTTCTTGCTACGTCTGTTCTTTAACCCATTAAGACCTCCAGGCTCTTTCACTCTGCTCTGCCATATTTCTAACATCATTTGCTTCCTTTCCCTGTTGTCTAGGACTTGAAGCCATCCCTTCTAGCCCTGTTGTTTCACTGAGACTGAATCCATACCACTTCTCTGTTCTGAGGTCTAGGCTTCTGGGAGTTAGAGGAGAAAAAGGTCCACAACTGTGGATTTCTATTATTAGAAATTTCCAGTGGGCTCACTTAGTGTTTCCAGCTGTACCATTCCACTTGATGTTTGCGGACAACATGCACCTGGCCACTCTGAGTCTTTCATGAAGAATACCTATTGATTAAATGCTCTTATGTATCTTTCCACCTCCACTCTTTTTTATCTGGCTCATTCCAGTCAGGCTGCAGGCCTCAGTTTAGATTCAGCCTTCCTCTTCTAGGACACTTACCCCAAACGTCCTGCCCACACTGGGTCAGGCTTCTTCCTGTTCATCTTCTACCAATCTCTACTTACCTCTATTTGAACTTGTTTCAATGCGATATAATTATCAGACTGTATGTCTGTCTTTCCTTCTAAATTTTAAGCTCCTTGAGGTTAAAGTCACATGTTTTATTCATCTTTATGTCTCCAATATTTAGAATAATGTTTATTTCATAAAGGAGCAAACATATCAGTGAATGAATGGTAATACCCACCATTTAAGTGAGTAGTTGGCCTGTACTTTTCATTATACAAAGTTGTGTGAAAAGTGTGAAAAGTTGACCTGTACTTTTCATTGAGAATATACTGCCCATGATATGTGAAATCTTACATGAAAAGAAGAAAATTACCTTTAGGACATGGGACAAGTCATTTTACCTCTACTTTCTCCCCTAGGCATTCTCTTTAGATATTGGATAGAACATCTAATCTTGGATCTCAGTAATGAATGTTAGTCATACAGCCAGCTAGGGATAAGAATAAATCAAAAATCAAGTCCTCTGAAACCTAGACCAGTGCATGCATTTTGAAGTAATAATGATTTGTTGCCTTTTTGGGTTGTTAATGAAAGTGAAATTCACTCTGCCAAATTTAAAATCAAGTCGATTGATAAAGAAAATATAGTCGTTATGTACAGAAGGATATACTGAAGTCAGAGTATTAGAACAAAGTATAAATTCCTCAATTTCTTCTCTAAAATCCTGACATTCACAATGTTTTGTAAACCTAAAGATTTTTCCCCAACTTATTTGGGAGCAAAACCTGATCTGACCTGGTCTGAGACTCTTTCTCGTCAGTATTTAATGCCCAGAGTGAATATTCATAAATTCTATTGCAGAAATGTTACTGTGTTTGACTATGAGATGCTGTCCCAGACCTGTAGGTGTGTCATGTAATATGCAACATATCATGTCATATTACCTTTCTAAAATCCAAAATTTCTGTATTCTGAAACACATCTAGTCTCCAGGGACTGAAAACTGTGCATTAGTTTCACTTATTATTTTTCTGAGTCTGCAGTTAACAACATGGCAACTTAAAGAGACCGTAGGTAAATCATATAGATGTATTTTTGGCCTTCATTCACTATTTCATTTATGCCTGGAGACTTTTTGTGATTAATTGAGAAAAAGGTGTTTATTTGCTCCACATCAGTCTTACCTAGTGGAGCTCAGTGACAACCCAGTAATGTAGTTTTATGGGAGAAAAGTGAGTATTACCTTCAAAGTCATCATTTCAAAGGCAGGTGTATGTGTCTCTGGGCCCCACGTGATCAGAACCTGGTTGCTCTGCATAGCTAAGTAACACTTTCAGGGTCCTGATGTGCTCTTCTGTATGCTACCTAGCACTGAGCTGGGATGGCAGTATGTGGCATTACCTCTTTATAATATTATATGCAAGTATTTTCCTCTTTATGTCTCTTTTTGGATTTTTGTCCTTAACCTCTGCTATGAACATTCCTAATTTTCTTCTTGGCTTGTGTTTAGTTTTTTAGAAAGTGAAATCCCTATAAACATAAAATGAGTTAAAATTTCTTGATAAAAATCAACTAACATTTCCATTTCCTCTGTGGGGTGTAAAAATTTATAAGTTAAGGTTCTAGCCAGAAAGAATTTTCAAGCCTGGAGGGGAGAAATAGACAGGTTAGCATAGTAAGGGAGAGATTATATTTTCGATTTAAGCAGGTCTGGATTTGAATCTTGCTTTTATACTGAATAGTTTGGTGATTTCAGCTAGTTACTTTACCACTTGGAAGAAGCTCAGTTTCCCTTCTGAAAAATAGGAATGGTAGAAAGAGTACCTGCCTCGTCAAGTCTTCATGCAGATTAAATGAGATCATACACATGGAATGCTTATATACAGGCCTTGGCACATAGCAAGTCTGTGTTGTACTGTTGTTGCTAGTCATCATTAGCTAAGATTGCAATGTGGTCTCATAGAAAAAGCCTGTTACTTTAGACCTACATTCAAATCCTAGCATCTCCATTTATGAGCTGTGTGTGACCTTGGGTGAGTTATCTTACCTCTCTAAGCATTTAATCATTTTTTTAAGGTGGAGTCTCACTATGTCACCCATGGCAGAGTGCTATGGTGTCACAGCTCACAGCAACCTCTAACTCAGGCTTAAGTGATTCTCTTGCCTCAGCATCCCAAGTAGCTGGGACTATAGGTGCCCAGCACAATGCCCAGCTATTTTGTTATTGCAGTTGTCATTGTTGTTTAGCTGGCCTGGGCTGGGTTTGAACATGCCACCCTCAGTGCATGTGGCTGGCGCCATAACCACTGTGCTATGGGCACCCAGCCCAAGCATTTAATCATTTATAAAATAGAAAATACTATCCACCTTCTAGGGTTGTTGTGAAGATTAAGTGAGATAAAGTATGTAAAGCACCTAGCCAAGTTCTTGGCATATGATAGCATCTCCTGTCTACACATATACTACACACCTACTATACTATACTGCACCTACTGTCTACACATATACAAGTAGGGGATTGAATGCCAAATAAACAGTAAGTTAAAGTGCTTTGAAAATTATAAATGCTAATGTAATATGAACTATTACTATCAGATTTGAAGCCTATATGGGGGGAAAATTCTGAAAGGAAGCTTACTAGACAAGATATACCCAAGTTGAGTGTTGAAGGGTGGACAACATTGACCATCAATAGAGGGAAGCAAGACAGCATTACTGTTATGGAGGATCATATGATCAAAATGACTTAATATAGAATAATAATGATGGCTAAAATGATAAATTTGAGCATACCAAGTCTTTACTTTCTATTTTATTTATTCAATCTAGTGAGTTAAAAAATCAGATGGGAAAGCCGAAAGAGTTATCTGGGCAGTTATTCTTTTCCTATAACCCCCCAATTGTTATTTTATCATTGTTGAGAAATATGGCTTCACTTGAATTTTTCATATTACAGCAAGTGGGCCAATCCTTTGCGAAGGAAATTCCATAGAATGTTAAAGGGTTTGAAGAAACAACGAAACAAACCCAGAAGGGATGCTGAAATTCTGGGGACAGCAATGGAGGATGAGGACGATGATGAAAAGGACCAAGAGACCAAAGGTAATTGACAATAGGATGTAAAATTGAAGTGTTCTTTCTCTGATTCTTTTTAACTTTATATGTCTACCATCATCTTGATTTGACTGGCACTTAATTTTTACACCACAAAAGTTTGGACCACAGGAGGGGTGCTTATCACTCAACATATTTAGGTGTAGAAAAGTGGACAAGAAATGTGCTAAATTATTTGGGTACCACTTTATTTGATATATATAGTCCAGCCATTCACAGGAAGACAAAAAATGGAATTTGCCACTCTGACTCTGGGGCTGCATGATAGGCACCTTGCGAAATAAAAATGGCCACAGTCTCCAAAGTGTGTTAACCGTACAAGATATCCAGAAGAAGGAGCACGGATGGCCGTAGGAGTCTGGTAGACCTGAGATTGAATCTTAGATCTTAGCTGTTATTTTCAGCTACATGCTTCCCAAACCTGCACAATGCAGTGTTAGAAAAGGTTGCGAGAAGGATATCAGAAACATGTACCAGGGACTTCTCGGACAGGCTAATAGATCCCCTGGTCTTGGTCTGGGTTTTCTCCTCCCAAAATAACTGTGAAGGGACAAACGAGAATAAAACATTTGGTGAGAAAAAGGTATACCTCAGGGACTAGAGTACTGGATTAGGAGTCAGGAGACCCAAGTAATTAAGTAGTAATGTTTCCATGGGCAAATAAATTAACTTTTTAGCTCATTACTAACATCATCTGAGGTTTTTTAAAATGTAGTTTAATTAATACATTGTGTGTGAAAATGTTTTGAAAATTGCAATGCGTGACTCAAATTGAAGGTGTTAAGGAACAGAGAAGTAAAGGCGTGGAATAACAGTCCACTGGATGTAGTGTCAGGAGACTCTGGCTCTAGTCCCAGCTTTTCTGTTATTTACAGTGTGAGCTCTGGCAAGTCCCTTAATTTTTCTAGGCCTCACTTCATTAGTCTTCACAATAAGTTAGAACTTAGGAATAGGAAAAGTGACTGAAAAGAAACAAAAGAAGATCATTATATAAGCTACCTTATGTACATGAGGTCTGACAATTAGGTCAAACCCATCCGAGAAAAATAGTTTCTTTTTTTTTTTTTTTTTTTGAGACGGAGCCTCAAGCTGTCCCCCTGGGTAGAGTGCCATGGCATCACAGCTCATAGCAACCTCCCACTGCTGGGCTCAAGCGAGTCTCCTGCCTCCGCCTCCCAAGTAGCTGGGACCACAGGCGCCCGCCACAACGCCCGGCCATTTTTTTGGTTGCAGCCATCATTGTTGTTTGGCGGGCCCGGGCTGAGGATTCGAACCCGCCACCTTAGGTGTACGTGGCTGGCGCCTTAGCCGATTGAGCCACAGACACCAAGCCCCGGCTAATTGGATTTAATGGTGACTCTGTACATAGAACCAGTTAAAGTGTATCTGTCCCACATGGTAGGGCCCTTATGGAATTTTAGAAAGAACAAGGTAGCAAATGTGTATCTCAAAGCAGAGACAGAATTTGAGCAATTAGAAGAAGGAGTTTGGGTGTGTTCGAGGAAGATTAATAGACGACTGACAAGTCAACACAGAATCATGGGAATTCATCACGGGATTTTATAAGGAGACCAATTTCATTTCGATAGGTAGTTTCTAATTTAATCTCCGTTTTCCAGCTGGACCTCCGAGCTCAGGGCGGGAATCATTAATAGGGATAACAAAGCACCCACAGTTTCTAAGGCCCGATATTTAAATACGGGAAAAGCATGCACGGCTGGTAAGCAGAAACACCTAGATCCTCAAAACTCCAGGATCCCATTTCTACCAAGAGTCTCAGAGCCCTTAAGAAGAGAGAAATACCATGGAACCAGGCTCCTGGACACTTCCGCAGGGCACCTTGCTGCTGGAACATTCCCTCGAGCTCTCACACAGTCAGCGCACTCCGTGGTCAGCCCATCACCCCCCCCCCCCATGGGAATCTTATTCCTCGGTGCCAAATGTTCCTCCAGCCTCCGTGTGTTCAAAATCATGCCTTTCTTACCTGAACAGGTGTAGCGTAGTTCCTGTAGTAATATTCATTCAGTGTGACTGCTTCCAGCCACTGGCTCAGCTGCGACTTTTGCCAATGTCTTGCCGGTCCCTGCACGTACAGAGGTCAGCTTCCCCCTCCCAGTATGAAGTCATCCCTGGGTGACTCAGTGCAAAAGACAGCAGAGCTTTAGGCCTGAGAGAGCCGGCCATGACTCTTGGACCTCCCCAAGGAAGACAGAAGACCCCAATAAGGAGCGTGTGGCACTTTTTCTGTGTTCCTGAAGGGGTCTTAGGACCTCTAGAGACCTTCCTCCATTGCGTGTCTTCTTGGGGTGTTGAAGATGGCAAAGAGGAAGAAGTAGTGGGAGCAAATGGGAGAACAGCGCTTAGAGGAGCCAATTTGGGGAGATTGGAGGTTTTCTAAAAGGCCGCTGAAGTTTCATATTCCTCTCAGCAACAATCATGCCCGCAAAAAAGAAAACAAACAGAGGGGCCAAAAATAATGACGAGGGGTTTCTGTTAATTGAAAAAAAAGTCCTCAGAAACAGGATCCAAAGACAAAAAGAAGAAAGGCCTGGTTTTTTTTTTCTCCCCAGAGAATATGATAGCCTGAATTTCAGTGATTAATTAAGCTCACATCTGACCATGAAACTTTTTAAAACATCTTTTAAAATCTCTTATCAGATTTCAGACAGGACATACAGCCGATTTCTGGGTTTGCAGTTTTTGCTTTCTTTTTTTTAAAAAAGGTACCTTTCCAAGTAACTCAACAAAACCAAGAAGCCTGAGGCAAGGATGCACTGGGCACCTCTGAAGAGGGGCAAAGCTGTCCGCATGAGATCTAGAGCTGCTCCCGAGGCAGCTCAAAGAAAGGAAAGTTTCACTCGCTGCAAGTGGGGTATAGCCCACGGGTCTGTCGGGCCATATTCTTAGGGTTCCTGCTTTTCAGCTGGTCATCTACACACGAGGCCCCAAAGCCCTATGCGCCCCACAGGTGGAAGAAGGCAGCAAATCAAAAGATGTCCTTGGGAGGGAAAAGGATGAATAATAAATGGGTACCCCCCAAAGTCAAGAGTCACACATCTAACTGCCCATGGTATGCTTATTCCAACAGTGACTCAATCCAATCAGCCTGTGCGTGGGAAGCCCAGAAGGTCATTTTCTAAGCGTAGATGTTTTCTTTACCATCTTAGCAAGGAGTGTTTCTGAAAAGGACATAGGCGGGGCAGTTCCATAGTCTCCAAAAATTCACTCCTAGGAATAGGCTAAGATAGCAAAAGACTGTGCTTGCCACCAATGGTTAGGGTGGTGTTTGTGCATGGGGTGCCTTCAGCACCCCACAAGTTCACAAGAGGCCTTCTATGCCAGATGTGTTAGTTCATGATTTCTGCATGACATTGGGTAGGCCTTCCTGGGATTGGACTATCCGGGACTAACCAGCCAACTTGGGTTGAGATGACAAAATCTCGTCATGGGTGGGACTTCTTATTAGGACAAATATCCCCAAGAGCTTAACACATTCAGATCAAAGAGCATGCTGCTTAGAGTCTTGTGTCTCAGGTTTGAAGACATTTTCAGACTGGCCACCAGATGTGACCCAAAAATCTCACCACCCCCAGATGGCAGAGACCAAGAGAGTGTGCACCTATGTGGTCACACCTCAAGCTCTCGAAGACATGAAACAATGGGGAAACATCATCCATTTTTTTATTTTGGAGACCCACATCTGGGTTTGTCTTCATAGACCCTGGTCAGATCAGAGCTGCATAACTGACCAGGTCAATAGGTCCAGCTTATGGGGGTTTAGACCTGTGTCTTATCCTATGTTACCCCTCTAGGACAGAATAACACAGGAAGGCAAAGAAAAAGACTATTTCTGGAAGGAAAGAAACCAAGCAATAGAAATATTCATACCAAAAAGTACGCCAGAGTCGCTACACCCAAGACTAGTCACACAAATCCTCTTCTGCCATTAATCAAGATATTGGAGAGGACAACAAGAGGAACAGTGATTTTTGCCATCTGCTCAACTGGATTCCACAGAGAAAGATAGGTCGAGAGCCCAGCTGGTAAGAACTTCTTACCCTTCTCCCAGCTTGGCAGGTTCTGAGTTCTGTTCCCTGTGGCTTCACGCAGATTGGCTTTGGTAATCCTGCTCACTGTGCCAAAACCGTAGGGGCGACTTCCCCTTCATCCTCTGAAGGTTCACTGAAAATCAACTGACAAAAGGCAGATTAATAGAAGCAACAGCATACAAATTTATTCACGTGCACAGGGGAGCATCCCAGGGTGATATTCCCACCATGCACTGGGGTACAGATGATTATAGACTCTGGATGAGGATTTATGGATGATCTTAGAGGGTGAAGGAGCTTAGGGAATTTCACGCAAAATGATGACTCCTTAGAATAAAGAGTAGTGAGAATTAAAGGCCCTTAGAGATTAACAGGTGTTGGAAGGGGCTTTCCCTCTATCTGCATAAAACCAAAAGGACCCATCAAAAAACACAATTACTTGTCTTTCCTCTCCCTGCTATTTTAGTATATTTCAGGAAAGAAGATCAAGAATGCGGCCAGACCAGGCCCAGCCCATTTTGTTACCCAGTGAAGAAGGTCTGGCTGCCTATCGCTGTCCAGCCAATATGCAGAGATGGGGTTTAGGTCCGAATGAGTTTTTATTATCAGAAGGCCAGTGATTCGGGGAACAGGGAGAGTAGCCTCTCAATTCTGTTCTGCTTCAGTTACAATTTTAATAGTTTTTATAATAGGAATACAAGGAAACAGACCTAGAAAATTTTAACTATCTCTGATAGGAAGTAACATCAAGGCAGTCTCCATTCTGACAGTGCAAAATGTTTAAACAACAGAAAAGCAATTTTCACTTAACAAAACATCTAAGAGAAGCAGGAAAGAAAACATCATATCATCAAAGTAACCTTTACTCTACCAAAATCACAACCTCTATTGTCTATGTGTGACCACAGTTCTCCTGAAGTAAACTTCCTCACTTTCACGGAGAAATCTTAACGAGGTAATCAGAGAAGGTGTGTGGGGAAGGCTGAGCAGCCAAGGTCACTGCTTCAGCTTGTACTCAGCTCGGGGTGGCCTCTTTCTTCCTTTCCCTCTTTCCCTACCTCCCTTTTTTCCTTAGTAAACTGTGTCATCAACTCTGAGATGATGTTGAAGGGACAGAGGGAAACTTGCCCTTTCCCCCAAAAGTTCATTGAAAGATCAACTCATGATTCAGGCAGAATAATAAGAGAAAGGATTGACCTGCTGTGCACAGAGGGAGAAATTACAGAGTGATCATCCAATTTTCCAAAGGAGTTCAGACATCTTTATGCAAGACTTTTAGAGGGAAGGGGGCGGGAAAATTGGGGAGTATAGGGTATAAATGGTTGCTAGGGAGGACTAATGAAAGGGTGAGGATAGATTGACTTGTAGATTAACCTGGGAGATAGGTGTTCATGACCCAAATAATTTGGGCCAGGTCCACCTGCATTCCTGACTCTGGTTGCTGAACTATTGAAAGGTAAGGTGACCAGAGTTTAACATTGGTAAAGTGGGACACCATTGATCAGAGGTGGGGTGGGAGTGGAGTGGAGGAGGGGTGTGTTCTTGATTAAAAATTTGGTCTAGGCTCGGCGCCTGTGGCTCAATCGGCTAAGGCACCAGCCACGTACACCTAAGGTGGTGGGTTTGAATCCCCAGACCGGGCCGCCAAAGAACAATGATGGCTGCAACCAAAAAATGGCCAGGCGTTGTGGCGGGCGCCTGTGGTCCCAGCTACTTGGGAGGCGGAGGCAGGAGACTCGCTTGAGCCCAGGAGTTGGAGGTTGCTATGAGCTGTGATGCCAT
>CAUYQV010118923.1:0-38897 GCA_963574575.1 Galagoides demidoff
CTGGTTCCTGATCTGAGTGAAAATGATTTCAATTTAATTCCATTCAATATGATATTGGCTATGGGTTTGCTGTAGATGGCCGCTATCAATTTGAGAAAAGTCCCTTCTATGCCAATTCTCTTAAGTGTTCTAATCATGAATAGATGCTGGATATTATCAAAAGCTTTTTCTGCATCAATTGAGAGGATCATATGGTCTTTGTTTTTTAATTTGTTTATGTGGTGAATTATGTTTATAGATTTACCTATGTTGAAGCAGCCTTGAGATCCTGGGATAAAACCCACTTGGTCATGGTATATAATTTGTTTGATGTGTTGCTGGATTCTGTTTGTTAGGATCTTATTGAATATTTTTGCATCAATATTCATTAGTGATATTGGTCTATAATTTTCTTTTCTTGTTGGGTCTTTTGCTGGTTTGGGGATCAAGGTGATGTTTGCTTCATAGAATGTGTTGTGTAGTATTCAGTCTTTTTCTGTATTTTGAAAAAGGTTAAGTAATGTAGGTGTTAGTTCCTCTTTAAAAGTTTGGTAGAATTCTGATGTGAAGCCATCTGGTCTCAGGCTTTTCTTTTTAGGGAGATTGTGTATAGTTGATGCTATTTCAGAGCTTGATATAGACCTGTTCAACATTTCCATTTGGTCTGACTAAGTCTTGGTAGGTAGGTGGTGTGCTTCCATGTATTGGTCAATTTCTTTCAGATTTTCATATTTCTGAGAGTAAAGTTACTTGTAGTATTCATGAAGGATTTCTTGAATTTCTGAGGGGTCTGTTGTAATTTTGTCTTTACCATTTCTGATTGATGGAATTAGAAATTTAACTCTTTTTTTCTTGGTTAGGTTGGCCAAGGGCTTATCTATTTAATTGGCCTTTTCAAAAAACCAACTTTTTGATTTGTAAATCTGTTGTATAGTCCTTTTGTTTTCAATTTCATTTAATTCTGCTTTAATTTTGGTTATTTCTTTTCTTCTGCTGTGTTTTGGATTGGAGTGTTCTTCTTTTTCCAGTTGCTTGAGATGTCCCATTTAGTTGTTAACTTCCTCTCTTTCCATTCTCTTGAGGAAGGCTTGCAGTGCTATAAATTTCCCTCTTAGGACTGCCTTTGCAGTATCCCAGAGGTTCTGATAACTCATCTCTTCATTATTGTTTAGTTCCCAAAATTTGGTAATTTATTTCTTGATCTCATCTCTGACTATCATTGAGCATAAGGTTATTTAGCTTCCACGTTTTTGTTTGGGTCTGCAAATTCCTGTTGTTGCTGAGTTCAACTTTTATTCTATGAGGGGTCTGAGAAGATGCAGGGGATAATTTCTATTCTTTTAAATTTGCTGAGGTTAGACTTGTGACCTAAGATGTGGTCTATTTTGGAGTATGTTCCATGGGCTGATGAGAAAAATGTGTATTCAGTTTTATTAGGGTGAAATGTTCTATAGATGTCCGTTAAATCCAAATGCTGAATGGTTAAGTTTAAATCCAAGATTTCTTTGCTAAGCTTCTTATTGGAGGATCTGTCCAGCACTGCCAAAGGAGTATTAAAATCTCCAACTATGATGGAGTTGGGAGTAATCAGGTTGCTCATGTCTGTTAGAGTGGCTCTTATAAATTGAGGTGCATTCTGGTTGGGTGCATAAATATTGATAATTGAAATGTCATAGTATAGAGTATTACCCTTAACTAATATAAAGTAACCATCCTTATCCTTGCTCACTTTTGTTGGTTTAAAGCCTATTGTACCTGCAAATAAAATTACAACACCTGCTTCTTTCTGCTTTCCATTAGCCTGGAATATCGATGAACATCCCTTCACTCTGAGTCTATGCTTGTCTTTCAAAGTAAGGTGAGATTCTTGTATAGAGCAGATATGTGGCCTGAGTTTTTGTATCCAGTCAGCCAGCCTGTGCCTCTTTAGAGGGCAATTTAAGCCATTCACATTGATTGAGAATATTGATAAGCCTGGTATACTTTTGAGTATCAAATTTTTTGATAGTCCAATGGACATCTTTAATCCTTTCATCACTGTAGAAATCAGAATTTGTTCAAAAATTTCTGGGTGGGTTTATTTATGTGGTGGAGGATTGCACTGATCATTATGGAGGATAGGTCTGAGAGTATCCTGAAGGGCATATGAATGTCATTAAAGTATTTAATTTCTCTGTCATAAATGAAACTCAGTTTAGCTGGATACAGGATCCTGGGTTGAAAGTTGTTTTGTTTTAGAAGATTAAAAGTTGATGACCACCCTCTTCTAGCCTGAAATTTTTCAGCAGAGAGATCTGCAGTCATTCTAATACTCTTCCCCTTGTAGGTTAAGGTTTTCTTGTGTCTAGCTGCTTTCAGGATTTTCTCTTTCATGTTAACTTTAGTGAAGTTGATTATGATATGCCTGGGAGATGTCTTGTTTGGGTTGAGTCATGCTGGGGTTCTAAAACTGTCTGCTATCTGAATTTCAGAATCTCTTGGCATGTCTGGAAAGTTCTCTTTTCCTAATTTCATGAAGAAGAGTCTCTGTGTTTTGTGAAGCAACTTCATCACCTTCAGGTATTGCTATAAGGCAAATGTTAATTTTCTTCAAATTATCCCAGAGCTCTCTGAGTGAGTGATTCATTTTTGCCCTCCATTTGTCTTCATTTTGTGTGCTTGAGTGCGTTCAAAATCTTTGTCTTCAGTGTCAGAGATCCTTTCTTCTGCCTGCTCCATTCTCTGACCAAGGGATTCAACCATACTTTTCAGATCTTTGAGGACTGCAACCTCTTGCTTCAGTGTGCTGTAGTCTTTGGTCATTTTAACTTTGAAATCATTGAATTCTTGTGACAGCTTTTTAATACTTTGAAATTCTAGTTCCCTCCTTTCCTCCATTCTGTTTGATCTTATTCGCTATCCAGAGTCTGAATTCGATTTCTGACATCTCAATCATCTTTTCATGGAAGGGATCTTCAATTGCATCTGCCCCATCCTTCTTGGGGGAGGAGGGTTGATCTACTCTGGTTGTTCTGGTTACCAGAGTTTTTCCACTGATTCTGCCCCATGCTGAATTTGCACCTTTCAAAGACTGTCCCTAAAACCATCTGCCAGTGGCTTCTTCTGGTTGTCTAGAGAGACAGGGTGTGTCTACCCGGAAAAGCCTCAAGAGTATAAGGCTTATTGTTCCCACTGCTGCAGCTGTTGCTCTTCACTTTGCGGTATCATCACTCCAGTGTGGTTCCCTCTCAACTGACTGTCCTCTCGCAGTTCTCAGACTGGGCCTAGAATGCTGGAGCACCCAGGGGGTAGGGGAGTAACCTGCAGGCAGCTGCACAGGGGATGTGCTGGCTAGATGGATCAGTCCTTGGTGTGTGCCACTGGGGAGCCCCCAAGGAGTGGGGTCAGCAATACTCTGGCAGCCACACAGGGGATGCGCTAGCTGGATGGATCCATCCTTGGTGCACATAGCCAGGGAGCCCCCAAGGAACAGGGCTAGCAACCGGTGGGCATCTGCACAGGAGATGTGCCACCTGGGAGACCCTGGCAAGCCCCCGGGGAGCAGGACAGCAGCCAGGCAGGCAGCCGGGTGCAGGATGCACTGGCTGGCAGGCTCAGTCCATGTGGAGCATGCCCTGGTTCAAGCAGTTCTCCTGGTGCAGGAATGGGACTGGGGCTTGGTCCCCCAGGGGTAGGGGGACGTTGCTCTTGGGTCTCCTCTCACTGTCTCTCCAGGAAAGGGGGGAAGGGTGGACTGGAAATTCAAAATGGCAGTATGAATGCCAGTTCCACTTTTCTGCCTGGGAGAGGGTGTTTGGTATCTCAGCAGGTTCCCTCCAGGGCAGTAGACCCCATTGTCAGTAGCTCTCACTCGTGGTTTGAGATAATAGGTCCTCAGTTTATTGGTTGCCTGTAGGAGACTCAGAGGAGTGGTTGAAGAGAAAACAAAGAGAAAAACACAACTTTCTTGTGGGAGGGGATGGACACTTTTCCTTTCCTTTGGGATGTATTATATACCTGTAGATTGCTTTCTAGGAGTCGCAGCCTGCCTCAGCAGAGGTGTCCTGCAGATATCACTCTTCTCTCTCGGCTGGGCTCCTAATCTTCAACTTTTTGGGGTGTTTTCTGGACTTTATCCTTCCCTCTGGATGGGAGCTTCTGTCTGAGACTGGTACCTATCAGCCATCTTGCCCCTCCCTCAACTACAACTTGAACTTTGCCTGACAAATGCCAATAATACAACATAATCATTTGTACCTTTATATTAATTTGAAATAAAATAAATAAATTCCAAATTGATTAAACCTGAAGGTGATTATTTTCATTTCAAGAAGAAAAATTTAAAATTACTCTGAATATGATCAATTTCAGATCTCAGCTTTTTTACTTTATTATGTATTTTTTATTGATTCCAAATTATTTCCCCTTGCCTCTTTGGGGAAGTTAGTTGAGTAATGTTTTATTTTTATTCCCAAAGCAAAAGAAAATAATTCAGAATCAAGAATGAGGTGTTTTCGTTGCTAAATATGATTCATTTCTTTTGTGGATGTTTAATAGTTTTTAAAATTAAGTTGAGGTTCCAGAAATAAACATTCTGTCAGTGTTGTTCAGGAAGATAAAATGAATGAATACAACACACATAGATGTATGAGAAAGAATTTATTAGGTGAATTAGCTCATGTGGTTATAGAAGCTGGAGAGTCCCTCAGTAAGCTGTCTATAGGCAGAGAACTAGGGAACCTGATGGT
Source organism: Galagoides demidoff (assembly GCA_963574575.1). Taxonomy (NCBI): domain Eukaryota; kingdom Metazoa; phylum Chordata; class Mammalia; order Primates; family Galagidae; genus Galagoides; species Galagoides demidoff. The sequence continues at coordinate 4,707 of CAUYQV010118923.1, forward strand.
GTAACTCTCAGTCCAAGGCCAGAAGTCTCAGAATCTGACAGGGCCACTGACACACGTCCCCAAAGCCAAAAGCCAGAGCACCAGGAATTTTGATGTCCAAGGGCAGGAGAAGAAGAAGAGTCCCCCAGCTTCAGAAAAGAGAGTCAATTCACCTTTCCTCTGCCTTTTAGTTCCATCTGGGTGCCCATATGATTGGATGGTGCCCACCCACGTTGAGGGCAGATCTTTCCTCAGTCTGTAGGCTCACATGTCAGTCTCCTCTGCAAATACCTTTGCAGCCACAAAGCTTTGTCAACAACCTAGGTATTCCTTAATCCAGCCAAGTGACACCTAAATCAGACATCACAATGTGGCATCAATTCACTGAAATGCTTCTCCTCTATCACTTCTATTCCTGTCCTCACATGTAAAATGTGGATTCTTACTCCCATTTCCAAAGGGGAGCTGAAATCCAGAAGGTTAAATGACAGGGCTAAGGTCAAATCATGTCAGAAAGAGGTCTTGAGTTTTGTCTTCCAGTTATATTGTGTTTCTATCAAAAAGCTTCTCAAAAATACATATATTATGCAAATTGTGAATACCACGTCAGGGGAAAGAATTATTCTTTAGACTTTTATAACATTATAACTGTCCTGATATGCCTTTGTCAACTTTTCTCATTTTAAACAGCTAGGGAAAGCAATAAAGTATTTTTCTGATGCTGAGGTTTGGTATTTTGGTAGGTTTGTATGACTTGTATTTAACTTTATTGAGACAGGAATAAGAAGCAATGAGTGGAAATCCTCATTGACCTGGAACAAGATCACTTTCCACATGACACTGTAACACAAAGTAGTAGCATTCATTTTCAAATAGCCACATTTTAAAAGCAGTTGTGAATATATTCCAAAGAATTAAATGCTAGCTACACATTCTGAGAAGCAGAATAAAATATGATAGAGAGTTACTGAGGGGTGATAGATTTTAATGGATATGGCTGAGGTGGTTTGTTTTACAGTTTATAGCAATAAAGGTAGTCAGGTGGTTCTTCATGTTGCCCAGAGTGCTGCTGTGGAGCCATTAAAGGAAGGAGAAAGGGAGGACACTGGAAAGGTCAGAACTTCCATTCTGAGAGATTTAAATTAGGTATTGATTCCATTGACACTTATGGCATCCTAGAGGTGGGAAAATAGTTTGTAAAAAAATGTTTTGTTACAGAATTTTGGGTGGATGCCCAACTAATACCAAGCTATATCAGCTTGTATTCTGGATAAAAGTTTCATTTATTAAGAATTGATGTTTTTAGCATATCTTTTTAATCACAAAGGATTTTAGGTATGTGGTCTCATTAATTCCCAAAATATTCTTGTGGGAGGCGACTTGTGGGAAGAGTCAGTCGTGCAGATGTATATACCCCACAGACCAGCAAAAATGCTGAGCGAGCAAACCTTCAAACTGAAACTGACTGAAGGAGCAATTGCATTGACCCAGCCTTTGAGCCACCTAATTACAATTCTGACCTGGAGAGGCTTTTTACATATCTCAAGTTTCTGGCACAGATTTTGGTCCTCAAACACACAGCAAAGAGCTGCAGGAACTGTGAAGTGCCCAGCAGAGGGCCACGCAACAGGAAATCAGTCAGCTAGTGGAGAGAAATACTGGGATACTCTTCATTGAAGCATTCTGACTGTTTGGAAGAGAAGGAACTTATGGTTTCAGTTTTTTAATTTTTTGGTATAACACTTTTAATCTAGGCAAAGTGGAACTATAATTTGAAATTTCCTAAGATGACTGATGGATAGTAAATAGTTAACATTCTGAAATTATCCCCTTTTTCTAATAATTAGGGCAATGTTCTAATTGTTAATGTATGAATTTCATTTAATCCTCCCAATGGCCTTTAAAGTACTGTTATTATCCCAATTTTATAGATGAGTCTTATGAGAAGATTGGGTAAGTACTTTACTATCCCAATGATACTTATAGGGAAAGAAATGTACAGAAAATTAACTTATCTCATGTTATAAGAAAAGAGGACAGAATTAGGATTCACATTCAGACAGTCTGGCTCCAGAGACAACGTAATACTGCAACCATATTTACTCACAAATTGTCTCCTATTTTAATATATTATTTGTAAAGAGCAGTGTCAAGTAAGAAATTGGAGCCCTAATAGGCAAGTCTCTCTGGCAAATTGTCTTTAGTATTATCACATCATTTTTGGACATGCAGGTTGTGACTGTGGAACTACAGATACTGGAAAGGAAGCCTTTTCCAGAGGAGGGAACAGTACCTGTCAAAACACAGGGCTTATTTTAGCAACGGCAGTTTGTCCTGCAGGCCTGCAGGTAGTGAGCGAGGCTAGTGATAGGAAGTTGGAGGCTATGTTTTGAAGAACATGCTGGAATCAGGTCTTCCTTCAGGCAGAAAAAAGACATGAACAAAGCCATTCTGAGAAAATACTTTCTCACTTTCTAGAAAAAATGGCAAGTGCGCATTGGGGAAAATGTGTTCAGAGAGCTAGTGTGCTGTTTATGTTATATTATTTTATTGACTGTGTTCAACTTGTCAGATCATGGTTAGAGTAAGAATGGCCACAGGGTTGGAACAAAAAAGTTACAGAAAGAGTAGCCTTGTGAGTTACAGTTTGAACTACTGAGATGTTTCTACGGGGGAGAAAAAAATAGCCAAAGGTACTTGTTGCCTTGTTTGCTTTTAACTGATCCACTCACTGCATAGAGTTGTTCTGTTTTATTTTGACTGGAGGAGAAAGCTCCTGGAAATAGGGAGGTAGGAAAACACCTAGGAGACGTTTACTTACAAGTTAGTAAACAGGTATTAGGCACAATGACTGTAAATATAGGCTGTCAAGAAAACCAATCAAAGCCAGTCACAGAGATAGACTACAATGTGCCATGAAGCCATCAGTCAGCCCACACGCTGTGTGTTGACAAGGCAATAAATCTGATTCCTTAGCAAATACAACCAGCTTACAAATTTCAAATCATTTTTGTCAACTCCAGAATAGACTCTATGGGTGAACTCAGTGAGTTATTCTCATGGCTAAAAATACACTATGGACCCCTCCTTGAGAATTGTTTGCATGACTGGTGACCATTGTGGGTCGGCCTTGATACAACAATGTCACATCTTTTTTTCTTTGAAAGTAGGTGTTATTTTTTGAAAATGTCCAAAAAAATTTACAGATTGAAGTCTGGTAAAGGACACTCTGAATTGGTACTATGCTGTCAGATCAGCTAAAAATGGGGATAGAAGGGAAGACTAGGAGCCACGGACCACATCTCATGCCGGCTCCGGAGGCCCTTCTGTGTCACCCACACTCTGCCTGTGCTCTGACCACACTCTTGGATTTCCCATCATGCCCCACCTGACCAATACGGCCTACTTGAAGGAGACAAACGGGCCCCAATACTCCAGCTGGTAGAGGTTTTTACTTACTATTCACCGGCCGTGCCCAACCCTCCCTGATGTACTGAGGCCTATCCTTCCCTCTCCGACCTATTCAGAACCCTCCTCCTTGGGGGGAAGCCGTCTCTCATCCTCAGCTTCAGCCTCAGCATGTACTTTGCTCTACCCTTCAAGTCAAGAATCCCATTTTATTTATCTTTGAATCTGTTGCTTGCACAGAGTACCAAGCACATAAGTACTCAGTAAATGTTTGCTGAGTACATGAATGAACTAAACCAATTCAAGAGATTGTGAAGCAAAGTGCTATCACAAAAGAGAGTGGATAGAACAGCCTTCCAGGGAAATTGCCTCGAAAAATCAATCACTCTAGTTCTCTCTGATGTGTTCATTTTGGTATATTTGTTTAACAAATGGTCCATAATTAGAGTCTCACCTTTTAAAAAGTTCATAACCATACTCACATGTGCATATTATGCTTCATCTGTTAGGATCAAGAGAAAAGACTTGCCAGTGTATGAACAAAAAGCATCTCAAACCAAAGAACTGGCCATTAGTGTAGTAGAAACAAAAATGTATTTTATGCCTCCAAATTCTTTGTTTGGTTGCCTTTGAGGTTTTTTCCTATTAATTGCTTAAATATTTCATTTGAAAATTATTTTTAAATCATTTCATCCAAGACATAAACCAAGTCTGAAAGCAGAGGGCCGCTGTGTGGCGTGGACTGAGCCAGGCCCGATGTTGCGTCAGTACTTGAGCGTCTGTGCACATCTTACAGGACCAGGAGAGGGCAAAAGGGATCACCAAAAGGAGCTGAGATGCCCGTGATGGTGAATGTCAGAACATTCAAATCCTCAGGGACGCCTCACACTGGCATGGGGGGGACGTTGCATCACCACCTCCTGATGAGTCCCCTGAGCCCTCCTGCACTGTCCCAGAGCCCTCTCCAAGCCTGACATTCTCACGTAATTGGGAAGCCAGGTATTCCCTGCAAAGGGAGTTTCAGCCCTGAACTTTCACTGGGGCTGTGTGTCTCCAGTAGCTAATTAGCACATCTCACAAAGCACTGATAAAGCCATATATAGATTAAAAAATTCCACTTAATGGTCTGGATATATGGAGCCAGAAAAGCATTCATTCAAATAATGGCCAGGCAGATTGGCATCTTCTGTGAATCTGTGTTCCCATGTACCTAATTCCTGATTCAATAAGAAGTTTCTGTACTGTTAAGTCTTACCCATTATTGCAAAGATGGAAATTTGAAAGTTATTACCACATCGATTGCTGTTATGGCAGTTTGGTGTCAATATATCATGGGAGGGAGCCCCAAAGAGCAGATGTGTATGCAGCCAGCTAACTGGGAAAACTCCTGGACCCTCCATCACACAGTGGGAGGTGCAAGTACAAACCAGGAAAATTAACACACTTTGTTTTAAATTGATCCGATTAGCATTTCTAACACATTTATTTCTTTTGTTTTTAAACAAATTTTCTTTTTTTTAAATCTAGGAAGAAACTTCATTATAATATTTATTCTATATTGTAAACTTTCACTTCTAAAAAATCCAGATCTAATGCGTTAAATCGTGTGTCAAATATCTATAGCTTCTCCAGTTATTCACAATATTATATGTTGATAAAATGGCATATGAATTCACAGAAACTGTACATCTTGGTCTTATTTTGGCCCTTTCGTAGCACATTTAGCTGGGCTCTGTCTCTCCCTGACCTCTCTGGTGAGCTGCAGGGACTGGGTCTCCCTCTGCGGTCTCGCACGGGGCTGTCACCCACTACTACAGACTAGATGAGCACTCTATTATTTTTGACAACCCTGTGGCCTAAATTGCCCCATGGTTTGATCTGACCTCTCTGAAGGGGCAGGGCACTGCAAGTCTTTGGGGGGCTCTCTCACCCACACCGCGGGGTCTGTCCTCAGCCATCTCTTCTGTCCCCGGCTCTCCCTGTCAAACATCCTGCTGTTCTTAGTTCTCACTCCCGCTGTAAGGATCCTGGATCCCCTTTACTGCCTACCACTGAGACCTCCATTGTTTCTGACAAGGCCCTAGGGTGTGAATTCCACATGCTCTGTTCTAAACAAAGTTTGTCCCCTTTGGCAGAGATGCTGGAGTTCTCTCTTCCTGTGTCTCTTCTCCCCAAGCAAGAGCCTCTGTGCCACTGCCATGCTGAGGCTCTGGTCAACAGCCTGCATCTCCCAGAAGGACACCCCTGCTCTGTCACTTGGGGACCGGGGTGGGGATGGTAGACCCTAGTCTTCTCAGCCTGCTTCTCCCTGCATGGAATTTTTGTCCCTGAGGGAGCCAGACTGGGGAGACCAGGGCCTCAATCCTCAGCCAGCCATGTCTGCATCAGAGCTTCACTGCTATAAAACGGTGGGAGAAGGCAGCCACGTCCTCTTAGCTGTACTCACCTGGACTAGAGCTTCTACACTGCAAAGCTGAAGGTTTGAGATAGGCCAACAGGCTACCCCTCTGGGGTGAAACTAGCTCTGTCCAACCTTTTGTGTCCTCTGCCACACATTGAAAGAAAAGTCATCTTTTGCCGCACCTCAAATACACAGCCACTAACTATTGGTCGTTCTCTGGTTCCATTGGATCTGGATATGCATTAAGCAAATAGGACTCTCCTTGCTTTTCTAGTTCTGTTAAAATATTCCTACAGGTTACAAAAGACCCCTAGCAGATAGCCCTCCCACCTTTTACGAGGTCTCCAGCAGATGACCTCTGGTCTCTGTCACGGCACACCTGCCACCCTCTGAGCTACTGGCTTCCTACACCCTGCACTGCTTTGAAAGAGGCCCCTCCCCTGCGGCAGAGCAGCCGTCTGCTCCCAGGCCTCCTCATCAACCTCTGCTGTTAACTGTGGCCTGGTCCTTTGGGCACCTTTCCTCTTAATGACATTTGGCTCTAATGAAAGCTGATGAGCAACACAACAAGGCTGTGCATAATCTTCATGATATTTGACACCACAGATAAGAAAAAAAGGCCTCACAAAATCCACACATGGCCTGCTGGCCACAGTCTGACACTCCTGGACTGAGTGAGAGGAGGAGAGGGGCATCTGCTGAGCTAAGCACATCCAGAACAAACTTTAGCCTCACTGAGCTGGGAGTGGAGAGGGTGAAGGGAGCAGGCAGGGGCGTGTTACAGTGACTCCCCCTTAGAGAGATTAATAGATTTTGTAGAATAAATGTTTCTCCACTTGGTATAGTAGTACCGTAGAACAATTCTCACACTTTATGTGGTAACTTTCTTTTATAATTTTCAGCAATTAAAATAGTCGATTCACTAGGGAGCTGCCTATTAAGCTTCTACCCCTGCCATTTAGGAAGTCAATCTCCACTTTCAATGTTTGCAATCGCGGCCACGGCACTCAGCCTTCCTTTCACTGTGGGTTAAGAAGAGCGTCACTTAGTATTAACCAATCCATTGCTTTCTAAACTTCAATATACATATTCCAGCATCTCAACAAGATAACTCCCTTTAAGGCAAAGAATATCTTATTCTTGATGGTATACTCTCAAAGGCTTTTTTTGAAATAAAACCAAAATGCAACTTTTTTACTCTTAAATTTTTCATATTGACAGATGTCTTAATCCATTCAGGCTATTATAACAAAATTCCACAGACTGGATAATATAGAAACAGCAGAGATTTGTTTTTCACAGTTCTGGAGGCTGACAAGGCCCTGGCAGTTACCTGGTTCATAAATGGTCCCTCTCGGCTGCATCTTCACATGGCAAAGAGCAAAAAGGCAGGAAGCAAGTTGTCTCACGTCTCCTTTAAGGGCACTGAGATCATTCATGAGGACTTGACTCCCACAACCTAACACCTCCCAAACTCCCCACCTCCTAATCCCATGACCTTGAATTTTGGTCCAGCATTGAGGCCGGTTCAGACTATAACTATAGATGTCCTCAGCCCACCTCACAGGATCATGAGAGGGTAGTGGGGTTGCTAATCTCATCCTAGGATTGCACTCAAGCATTTCCATTGATTACCTCATCACTAAGACTTCTGTTACAGTTAGAGCTGTGACAACCCCAAAATAGGTAGGATCACTAATACGAAGCACCTCAGAATGTGACCAGATTTGCAAAGAGGGTCCTTGCAGATGCAATTAGCAAAGATGAGGTCCTTGGTGTGGGTCCTAATCCAAAATGACAGGTCTTCTTTTAAACTGGGGGATCTGGACACAGACGCGTGCACACAGGGAGGTGCCATGTGAGGGCTGGGAGTCTCAGGCCAGAAACAGATGCTTCCCTGGCACCATCACAGGGAGCATGCCCCTGCCAGTACCTTGATCTTAGACTCCCAAACTCCAGAACTGTGGGATAAGAAACTTGTGTTGTTAAAGCCACCCAGGTTTCTCGTTCCAGCAGCCCCAGAAAAGTGGTACAGTGTCCATACACATGGAGAATGGTTTCTTGGTGTGCCACTCCAAGTTATCAGTAACCTACTCAGAATTTATATAATGTTCAGAAGACCCCAGATTATCATAAACCGATCATTAAAATAAAGAGCAACATAAGATGAAGTCTGTAAGTAGGACAATTAAGTTCATGAACTCATCCAAGACAAAGTGCTCTATACCTCATTGCTAATATCACCACATTCACCAGATGGCCAAGAGGAGAACTTGGAAGGTGATTGATTCAGCAATGGGGTATGTAGCACTTTTTCTGGGATGAGTCTGAAAACTTAGTTGTTTGATCTCATACTTAGTGGCTAATAGAATCTTATGAATCCATCAGAAAATATAGTGGAGGAAGTTCATTTTAATATGAAACTTCAAGGGAAAACAGTAAAGAAGGAATATAGATACATCATCCATGCAAGAGAGATAAGGTTAAGGCTGGATTTATCTCCTGTAGACACTACACCAGGGCCTCACAATCACAATCAATGTTCATTTAGCAAATATTTATTGAGCGCTTCTGGTTTGCCACTTTTCTAGTCCTGGCACTTATTAAATATTTGTGGAAAACAAAGTGATCTCATAAGCCTGTCTGTAAATCTTATCAAGCTTTTAACTCCTCCATGAGGAAGCCGATCTCTACCTTAAATGTTTGCAAACACTCTCATCTCTGCTTAGTTGCCACCATCTCCTTTTACGGGACACACACCCATGTCCGCAGGTTCCCGGTGCCTGCTGGAACCTACACGTCTAACATTTCTCTCCCTCTCTCAGACTGAGGCTTCATGTCAAATTCCTTGCCAGAGGCTGATTTTTAGGTTCTAATTGTTATGTGCAAGTTGTGCAGGAGCCTCTGAAATGCCCCTTGATCCGGGAAGATGCTAAGGGAAACAACCACTTTGACAGATGGAAACTGGCCTGTGGGTATCTCTGTTTCCAGCAAGGCTGTGCATAAGGCCTGCAGATAAACTTAATGATTCATTTGTGAGCATGTGGCAGCTTCTGGCTAAGATATATTTAAAAACAAAAAGAAAACTATTTTTTCTCTAGTTAACTTCTTGGCCTTAGGTTTCCAGGGATGCTTATGTGAATCAAACTGAAAAAGCAAATAAGTAAAGTTAATGGTGTAATTTGTCAATTTCAACTTAGTGTTTGTGATTAGCAATAGAAAGCCTAATAATAGATATAATTTTAGTATCAAAAATAAATTACAATCTTTGTCCTGTATATTTGCACTCACTTTAGTAGACTCTTAAAAGAATTTTTTCCAAAGCAAACCTTACATTTTTACTCTATCAATTAATTTTACTCTGCCTCAATTAATTTTTTTCCCTAGCATATAGGAGATCCTGATGTTGTAAATCCTTTAAAATTAACTCTCTATAACTGTCTCCCTCCACCAGAACACATGTTTACATAAGTTTGGACAGTGAGGAGGGGGCCAAATCCACTCACTGAAACCTCGGTGCTACCCACCTGACGCTAGTGTTTGAGTCACTTTCTTACGCATCAATTTACAAATGTTGTTTTGCTTCCTTCCTGGTGCTCCACTTGCACCAACTTCTGGCCCTGAACCACGTGGCACTGGCTGCTCCCTCTGCACCTTGGTGGCAGCCACACAAGTCGGCTCATTTTGCGTTGCCAGCTACATTAAGAGATTAACTTATCTGAGGGCATCCTCCCCCCCGTGATTATAGAAAGTAAAACGATATTGAAAGGCATTCTCAATTTTTTCTTTTCCTGCTACCAAATTTATAAACTTAAAAATAAATTTAAAAAAATAAATTTGAAAAAAAATCAATCAATCAATCAATCAATCATAGTTGACAACATTCTCTGTTGGCCTATGAAACACACACACAAATGCTTTGCTTCCCTCATAAGAAGAGAAACCAAAACTACACTAAAATATGACTTCTATCCTATAAAACTGATAAAGATTGAATGTTTGGTAACATTCTCTTTCAGGAAGGCTGCCAAGAAGCCAGAGCTATCATGCCCCACTGATGGGGTGCCAGGGACAGCCCTATGGATTAGGAGTTACCAGAGTCTAACATGGTCCAGGTACATTCATCCTTGACCTGGCAACCCCACTTTTTAGACTCTACCCTGAAGATGCATCTCCAAAATATGAAGCAATATTTACACATTTGTTCATTGCAGCATTATTTATAATAACAGAATTTGAAATCATCCCAAATGTCCAACACTAAGGAACTGGTCAAATAAATTATCATACAGCTACACAGTGGGGCATGATGCAGCTCTAAAAAGAAAAGAAGAACAAGAAATCTAAGTTCTAATTGGGGTATTTTAGAATATATTGTTAAAAACTATAAATTAAAAGAAAAAAGTATATATAAAGTATGCTATTCATATAAGAAAAAAATTATTCACACACACAAACATTCTTATCTTTGTAAAAGAAAGACAAGAAGGGCAAACCAGAAAATGGGAAAAAATAGCAGGGAGGAACGGAAGGACACTTCTTTAGATTTGAGATTAGAAATACATTTTCCATGTTCAAAACAAAAATAAATAAAATATAAATAGGTTTTTAAAATAAAAATAAGCATAGAGTAGATCAATTTATAGGGCACGTTAATTACCTAAGTATTGTACAAAGAAAAGGTCTGTTTCAAATGTTTGAAACCAGTATTTTGGCTACATTAACTTATAGTGAGGCATATTCTAAAAAAAAAAAAAAAAAATAGAGTGCAAAGAAATCGTAAGCTTCAGTATTCAAATTTGTAGTTGTAATATTACTATCAGTCATTTTGAAACTATATAAATTACTTCATAGGGTAGAGAATGGTAAAATAAGTAATTACGTTAATACTGCGAGGAACCAAGTCTATCAGTATAAAACAAAAGTTAAAGTATCAAATGAAAGACCATAAGTAAAAACATCACTGTTTACAATTAAAATTTAATTCATCAGTGTGACCTCACGATTTTTTCAAAACTATTTATTTCATATATATGTTCACTAAAAATTAATAGAAAAAATGACAGCCCAATGGTAGTGAACACGCCAGGAGCCCTGACTTGTTCTCAGCTTGAAGAACGCTTGGAGGAATGGCTCCCTCCAGGCCGGGGGAGGAAACACTCAGGATGGAACAGCGCACTGTCCCAGAAAGCAAAGAAGTTACCAATGACTCACAGGATCATATGAAAAGAAAAAACAAAGCCAAAATGAAGGGACTTCTACTGGCCAAAGATGAGGCCATTTTAATCAGAAGAATAATGAATGCAATGAATTGAAATGTACACAAAAAAACAATACTTGAATTAATGTTCAAAAAGGTAAAAAAAAAAAAAAAACCCCAAAGATGAAGGAGCAGAGACCTTACTAAACATTTTGGAAATAACTATCATGGCATCTTTTTACCCTAAAAGTTGACAACTGAAAATAAAGAGGCGTTTTAGCTTGCCTTTCCTTTAAGAACTGAATTTCAGGGTAACCAAATTCCCTAGTTGATGAGGGGAAGTTCTTGTTACAAAAGAATTTTAGGTAACGAATCTGGAAAGAAAATGGAATTATAAACTTCATCATTTTGAAATTCCAAAGGACAAACCAAATTATACAAGCATCATTAAATGAATGAAGCCATTTTACAAAAGAGTGATGGGAAACTTCACAACGTAGAGATCGGGCTGTCTTCACATTAGGAACAGCGGGACAAGAGGACATTTGTGTATCCTGAAATAATGCACTAGGAAAAGGACCTCACCAACTTCTCTCCAGGAAACAACAAAAGTGTAACCAACTTATGTGACACCACTATCCAGCAGAAAATTCCAAACTATGAGATTTCTATAGGATAGCCAGTCTTGTTCCTCTTCCGAAGTGTATAATATGGAATGACAGTTGACCAGAATGTACTTCGTAGGCTAAAGGAAGGAAAGAAAGGAGTAGATGAAGCGGCTGGAGCAGAATTCAACAATGGAAGCCTGGCGATAGCTATAGGATGCACATTATCCAGGCTGTTTACTTTTGTTGGAAATATTTCTTAGTAAGAAGTTAAGAAAAATATTTTGTTCTATGGCATATAGAAACCTTGCAGCAATTTGGCCAGCTCTGCTGTCCTCTAACAGTTGTAGGTCACACTATAATTTGGCAAAGAAGTCAAGGTTGGAAGTTTCAGCTGAATACCCTAAGCTGGGCTGAATAATAAATATTTCTTTTCAAAAAGATGAACCATCTTACGGCAATACCCATAACATAGGAATGCCTCCTTTTTCCCAGTAAATAAATGAAAACTAGAATTTTCTCTTCTTTCTAAACTTCTTTCTAACAGCCTGCCTAAGTAATTCCTTTCTGCCCGAGCAAGGCAGCCACCAACTGAGCTCTGGAATAATGCCTTTGTGGGCACGGAGAAGTTTGGAAAGGAAAGCAGCCCCTGGCCATGGCAGGTTTAATTGGGAACAGAACAGATGCAAGAAATAGATGTAAGAAAAGGACAAAAATAACCTCTCAGATTGGTGGCCAAGATTACAAAACTGGATTGCTTTTCTAAAACCAAGAGAATCTCATCTCAGCACCCTTCCAACAACACACACACACAATTTTTACATTCACTATTAATTTTAACTAGCTCTCCCTGTACTAACCAGACGTAGGAATGATGCAAAGCTAGTGAGGTATTTATGTGTGCAAACTAGTGAGGTATTTATGTGTGCAAAGCTAGTGAGGTATTTATGTGTGCAAAACTAGTGAGGTATTTTGACATCTGTGCAACTGACTATAGGAGGTCTCTCAACATCTGAAGAAAATTGATACCAGAAAAGGACAAGTTAAATTAGCTCTCAAGCAAATTGATTATCTTTTTCTCTTAACATCATGAAAATAGACTTGCCTTATTATGTTTAGTAAGACATCGTTTAAACTTAACTCCATGCACTGATTCATCAAAGACTTACACGTGTTGAAGCGGAGTGTGGGCATAATCTTACTAGCAGATTATATAACTGCATAATATAATATCACTTCCTGAGTTTCACAGCACGATTATAAAGAGAGTTATTTAAACACATACACAAGTGTCACTAGCTTGTCCATAAGTATCTCTTACTCAGTTGTCTTCAAATTATTCTCTGTAGGAGCACCTATCATGATGTAATTATCAGCTTGAGTTTTCTCTTCCTCAATGATCTGGTCTTTGTATACCGATATCCATCTTCTTTGCTTGTGACTTGGAGTTTCCCAGTATCAGTTTCTCCTTGTTGCTCATTTTCATTTTGTAATTACTTTGCCTTGAAAACTCTACTCTGTGTTCCTGGTTTTTTGCTTTCCAAAAACCCAGCAAGTTTGACCAAGAGATACCACCAAGACAGATGCTAGTATTAATCAGGAAGGCATGAAAGAGTTAATTGCGCAAGTGATTGATATGTTGGAAATACTATGCTTCTCTCTGGAGTGGTGTAATTATAATGACAAGGCTAATGAATGCTCAGATGACGGGCCCTTCTGAATAAATCAGAGCAATAGTGTGCACTCTCCGCTCCTCAGGAAGTGTCAAATCACCTGAGGAGCTTTCTGAAGTGATTTGGGGCAGAGGAAGGAGGTTAGGGATCATTTGAGAAAGCTCCTGAAATAATTACAACAAACACCTCTTTCCATGAAAACCGAAGAGGAAGAGGAAGGAATGTGCTATGGGGGCCAGAGTTGATGGGACAGGGACTTGTGCCGGAGTCCAGTGGGGAAAGGAGCACAAGAATTGGCAGTTAAAGCCAGTAACAGAGGGAGAGATGGTCCGGGACCAGAAAGGGCCTGACTGTGAAGTAGAGAAGTGAGAAGTTCTTTAGGAAATCCCAAGTAATGCAGTGTCATGAGGGCACAGGATGTGTACCAGGGTGCAGTCAAACATGGGGCAAGGGAGGTAGACGGACCCAGCCTGAAGGACATCTCAGACTGAGAATGGAGTTCAGAATTCATTGGGTAGATAAGACGGAATCCTTGAGAACTTTTGAGAGGACAGGGTCCTGGCCTTCACCCTACGGGAATGTGTGGGATGCATCAGATGATGAACAATCAAAAGGTTCAAGCCCAAGACAGGAGGATTTTTATTTCTTATTTATTTGTTGAGACAGAGTTTTACTATGTCACCCTGGGTAGAATGCTGTGGTGTCACAGCTCATAGCAACCTCAAACTCTTGAGCTTAAGTGATTCTCTTGCCTCAGCCTCCCAAGTAGCCCAGGAGGGTTTTTAAACACCTGGGATCCATCTTGCCTTGCCAGGAAGCAGAACAACTAAGCAGGAGCTAGGATCAAAAAACAGGGGAGAAAATGGCCTAAATCTCAGACAGTTCCGGCTGCTGTAACAATCACCACACATCAGGTGGTTTAAACAATAAACATTCATTTCTCACAGTTCTGAAGCTTGGAAGTCCAGGATCAAGACCCTGGCAGATTTGGTGTCTGATGCGGGCCCACTTTTTGTTTTATAGACCGCAGCCTTCCCACTGTGTCCTCACATGGTGGAGAGCAGAGACAGAGGAAGCGAGCTCTCTGCTGTCCCTTTCATAAGGACACTAGTCCCATCTGGAGGGTTTCCCTCTCATGACCCAGTTGCCTCCTTTACCATCATGCTGGGGGAAGTATTTTCAACATACAAATTTGAGAAGGATACCAACAGTCAGTCCATTGCATGCCCTCCCCAAAGTATGTTTCCAGTGACCCTCGTATATACTGATAATTTTTATATTGCTTAGTCCCTCCCGGACTCCAGGCCTCTTTGGAAATGCATGTGCTGTTTGGCTGAGGAGGATCCTCGGCAGGAAAACTCTGCCTGATTTTCACTGGTTTACCAGCTGGACTGGGTAGAGGCCCTGCAGACATTTCCTTGGGACAGAGGAAGGTCTGTTGCTAAGGATGAAATCAGTGTCACGAGAGCTTCACTCACTGGGGTCAGTTTTGAGAGCTTTGGCTGGCTCAAGGGAAGGGAGGGTGAGAGGGGATGAGAACAGTTCAGAAGAAGCAGCCTGAAGGAAGGTTTCCCCCTGCTTCCTCGTCCTGCTTACAGCCGGCATCTCTGCCTGCACTTGACTTTCAGTCCTCACTCCTAGATACGACTTTAGGACAGGAAGGTCAAGCAGAAATGGAATATGTTGTTGTGATTTTTTCAGAGAATGCAAATACACTTATCTGTGTTTATATCCCCATTCAATTCAGCCTTGCTTATTTTTTAACAAATAAATTTATGAGGCTTAAAAATACTTTAATAGGGCAGTGCCTGTGGCTCAGCGTGTAGGGTGCCAGCCCCATATACCGAGGGTGGCGGGTTCAAACCCAACCCTGCCAAACTGCAATAACAACAACAAAAAAATTAATGGTTAAAAGTACTTTAATAACTAAAACTATGCTTTAAAGAATGTATGTATTTACATTTGGATTTTCCAACTAGTACTGTAATGGGCTGAATTGAATTCAATATAAAAAGGGATAAAATCTACTGAGCACTCTCTGTGAATGTGTTTTCCTACATCTGATAATAACATTATCACCCTTTCATCTGCAGGGCAGTTATTTGCATATTATCACCCACGAAATAGTATAAGATAAGGAAAACTTAGACTAATTTTCAAAGTTTGTCTTTTTATTTAAGGACCAATATTTCTCTATGACTGACCTAATTCTACGTCTGCACATACAAAGCAAGAAACAAGGGAATAAATATTCTAGGTAACTCAGAACAAAATCAACTTTTTGCCTCAGTTATTTCCTTTGTCTCAGGAGAAAGCTTTTTCCGAGGGGGGTTTTGTGGACATTTGCTTGTCTACCAGACATTGCACAGGTGCAGATAATTGAGTCCTATGTACACTTTCTTCTGCCATGCTACTTCTTGCCTCTACTGAGTAATCTCAATGGAAAGATTTCCAGGACACAGTGTGGGGAAAGCCATAACCCGTCTCAGTGTTGTGTTCAAAAGGCTGGCAGCCGCTGTGAGCAGCGAGCCAGGTTACCAGTGTCTGTCTGCTGTGCGTTAGGTTGGGGTTCAGACGCTGTGTCCAGAAAGCAACAGGAGCTCAGGAAGTGGTGCACACAGGAGGAATAGTGATTAAGACTGTGCAGTTAGTGGGGGTTCCAGCTCACCTTCATCAGTGCTGTGCTGTTAATGATACATGAGGCTGGGCGGCACCTGTGGCCCAAAGGAGTAAGGCGCTGGCCCCATATACCGGAGGTGGTGGGTTTAAAACCCAGCCCCAGCCAAGAACTGCAAAAAAAAAAAAAAAAGACACACAAGCACACAAGGCTTCTTCCTCCCAGGAATGCCTTCTGGCCTTGTGCTGGCTTACGGGCACCTACACCCACATACACAGGCATGCCTGCACTGCTGCCAATCCCAGGCTGCATTCTAAGTTCCTCATCGAGGGTTTTCCAACTACGCTGCAAGTCCTAAAATCCTCAATGCATTGGTCCAGCTCCAGACTCAGCCCTCTGCAGTGATTAGTGGTTGGAGACGTTGGCGGATATTATGGAGCCCTCCTGCCATTCATCCCTGGGGTTGGGGCTCCCTGCAGGGTGCTTCCCATCAACCACTGATCTTCCCCAGTTCTTGTGAAAACTTATGTAGTATTTCTCAGATAATGTGATAACAGAGAGAAAATTAGTTTTTCTTTATAGAAAAGGCCCTTATTTATCTCTACCAGGGATATGTGCCCTTTCAGAAGATGGAAGGGATAAAACCTTCCTTTCCTTCCTTGAAGCCTCCCTCTGTCTCCAAAAGAGCTACCCAGGAGCAACCCCACCCCAATACCTGCTCACCGCAGAACAGCCTCAGAATGGGAGGTCGGAGGACTTCCTGGCCATCACATCCCCTTGCCCTGTCCCTTCCCACCCAAATGGTAAAGTGACAGCTAACCTGGGGTCCTTACTGAGGTGCTGTTTAGATGTCTAGTCCAGCATCATCGTTCTGCAGATACCATTTTATGTCTCTATGAATTTCCACATCAGTCTAAAATGTCATGTTATTTAAAAATACATCAGAATAGATTTGTTCTTTGTTGGTGGGTTTAAAAAAAAATCATCAGCAGCAGCATGTGGTGAAAGACACACAGCAGAGGGGGGGAGTTCATCTCTGCTTGGATGTTAATGGGCTCGATGACTTTAGGTAAATCACTTCACTTTTATGGACCTTCATCTTTAAAATAAAGAGATTGAAGAGAAATCCAGCATCAGGTTCTTAACCTTCAGGAACAGGCAAAAAGGAACCAAGAATGAGTTTAACCAGAACAGAGTTGTGAGAAAATGGGGTTTGATAGGAAAACTAAAGACAATTATATTTAAAATTGTAATGACAAATAAAACATATTGGCAAACTCATTGCAATGACCACCACAGTGACCTTCTCATTAGAGTCTTGTTGCCATCAGATATTCTGAAGTTTTTTTCATAGAAACCATTATAGTTTTCTCCAAAAGTTCCCACACCTGTTGAATTTCATAATATTTCAAGTTCAAAATTTTATTATTCATTGTGCCAATATTTTAGTACACAAAGCACTGTATTTCTCTTTCCTCTGAATACTACTAACAAAGAATTTCTGAAAGTAGTAAGTCACTGTGCTGTTCTCCAGGTTCACCTGCAGGTCAGACCTTTGTCTCGAGTGGGACTGGAGTCTGTCTTCCGACACTGACACCCCAGCAGGGGGTTTAGATGTCCCACAGCATCTGTCCAGACAGGGCTATTTGCTTTAGCCCTGCACACTCTCCAGGCCATGTGGAAGAATACAAATGTCTAGCATGGAGCAAGGCAGAAAGATATAATTCAGTCTGAAGTACAAGTGACATTTATAGCCACTTTCTCTGGAACAAGCCAGTAGCTAAACAATAGGTTTGTGAGTTAACTTCTTCCCAGTGACAGCTCACGGGTTTCGTGTTCATTCTGTGAGCAGCATACTCCCTGTAATCTACATTTCTACCTGATTTTATGAAGCCTCTTTTGCTATTTCTGTCACTTAAAATGCATGTTCCTACTCCCATCTCCACTTACAAAATACATAGAAATGCACTACAGACCTTGAAATCTGAGAATAGGGGCACAGAGAGGAATCTAGATGTGTAACCCCAGTGTCCTTGAGAAGGAAACAGCTGAGGGTTCCCTGATATGGGGGCTCAATGTAGCCACCAGGAGAGGGAAGCTCTGGTGCTTGGCCGAGGGGCTCAACCAGAAAGTGCAGTCTGATCTTTCTGGGAGGTACGAGGGCTGGTTGACAGAGGGAGCACAAGAACAGAAGAAAAGGGGGGAGCAGTCAGAAGTGGGCACGGAGTCCCATGCGGAGCCTCACTGAGGCTGGGAGGACACAGGGCACAAAACCTCCAGGACTGGGAAAGCACAGAAGGCTCCCCTCCAGGAGGGGACACCAAGGAGCCTCAATGACCCCATTTGTCCTCACCTCTTGGGTTTTTCTCCTATATGTTAAGTATTTGTTACTCTTCCATGAAAACTTACAACCAAGGACAGCTAAGATTCATCTGTGCCTTCATCTTCCTCAGCACAGTTCAGACTGGCTGAAGTTCTCCAGCCATCTGTAAACACTAAAGGAAAATGAAGAGGAAATTATTTTACAGAAAACAACCAACATGTAAGTCAGCTTTCCACATGACAAGTGTCAGATGCCCAGGAAACCAACAGGAGGCGTGAAGAACTCTGTTGGACCCAAATTCTCCAGCTCGTGACAGTTGCCACTCCCTTGATTCAGTAGCTCCTCCCCTGTCATCTTCCCATCCCCAGATGATATCATCTCTAAGAAATGCCAAACCCCCCCCCAAAAAATCTAGTTTGGTCCTAGAGTCTCATACCTCCCAGTTCAGTCTCCAATGTCCCACCCATAACTGAGTGCCAGCTCCCCATGCCCCACCCTGTCCTGGTTACTAGCTCTGCTCTCCTCTGCAAGTTTCTGTGAAAAACTCAAATAAGACCCCACCCATAAAGATCAGGAAAATATTCTCCTGAAACTTCCTCTAAATCAAGATAAAAATATGAAAATAACATGTAATGAGCATTATATAGCAATTTTTTTTTTTTTCAGTTTTTGGCCAGGGCTGGGTTTGAACCCACCACCTCTGGTATATGGGGCCAGTGCCCTACCACCCCTATATAGCAATTTTTATATTTGGGTTATATGAGAACCACCTCGGGACTTTATAAATACAGCCCCCCTTCAATCTCCCCACCCTGATGCTTCTGAGGAAACATGCCAGAGGTGGATCCTCAGAAAGTGCGAGGTGGCCAGACCCACTTGGAGAAGGGCCTCAGCACTACAGCAGCCGAGTCCCTGGGAGTCATTTCCTCCTGGAGGTGGGAACAGCATGAGAGGCAGGAGGAGTCAGCGTGCTGGTGTGAGAATGGCAGGGAGGCAGTGTGAGAATTCACAGCTGAGTCAGATTCTCTCCTCGGGTCCAAATCCATAGGCCCAATCAATATCCCGAGTGGTTTCCACTCCAACAGTGAATGGAGGGAGAGGCCTGGAGTTCTGCAAGCCCGGTGGGCAGCGGCGCTGAACACAGACGCAGGCCTATCAATGCGTTTCTTCCAAACTCTGGCCGGGCTGCTCTGGGTTTCCTAGTCCCCGCTGCTGCGTTCCAAGCTTGCCAGCCTGTCTAATGCACTGTTGGGGAGGGGGGTCTTGTGAGATCGTCTCTCCAAGATGACTGTAGAAGGCCTGCTATCCTGAGGAACTGACCAGGGAAATCTGAGGTCACAGTCTTAAAGGCAGACACAGACAGAGAAGCAGCGAGCAGAGGATGCCTCATATAAACTTGGCCACACACATTTAGCTGGGGCCGCCTCTGCGCAGGGACGCACACCTGAATAGGTCAATCTAAGTCACTGTCCCTGACACATGAAAACAGGTGTCTGGGACAGTAGCCATGGGCTGGCAGCTAATGGGGACACGCAGGAGCCTTCACTTGTACACTGACCCCACTGGGGGTGGTAGGTACAGCTCAGATGCTTGTGCTCCGCCTGCCCCTGCCAACCTGTGCCGACACAGTGGTGGAGCTGGCGTCGGGGGCGCTGCCCTGAGAGTGACTATCATAGAGTGAAATGGTCCGTTTCCTGCCATCTGCTGTCCCAGAGCACAGACTGAGAGGGAGGCACTGCGATGATCACCTTCAGAAGGCATTGGGGAAGAGGAAAGGACTTCGGGGCTTGAAGGCTGGGACCCAGGGGCAGACGCAGTACTCGCGTCTCCAGCGTGTCTGTGGGGCCCGCGGGAGGGCCGTGCCCACCGCCCTGCCGCCCAGTCTGCGCTCCCACTCCCGGAGCGCCTGCTCACCTCCCGGCTCTCCCTCCTCAGCTCTCCTGCAGGCCCTCCAGGGGACTAGCATTATCCTCACTCCAACGTGAGCAAACCGACCCATGGAGAAGGGGCAATTTGCCAGACTGCCTGAGGCAGAGAGGACCTCCGCGTTCAGTCTGGGCCCAGGGAACCGAAGCCAGTACGTTTCCTACCAGGATGCCGTCCACAGCTTTCTGTGATCAAGTCCCTCTTTTCCCTCTCACAGATCATAGCGGACCCCAAAATGCCTGTGTGTGTATGTGTTTACATATATTTTTTTTTCATTTATAAAATTTTTAATTTATATCATATTAGAAATTAAAACAAAAAATAAATGCACATTCATTAATCCACTTAAAGTTAAGAATAATAAAATTAGCATTACAAGTTAACAAAAGCAAATCATCTTATGAAAAATAACTTGACTGTTGAAAACAAAGGACATAACAAGAACATCATTGTTTTTGTATTTTTACAATTTTTTTTCCCTTCTGGCTAATAACAGAAGATTCTGGTATCTATTTCTGGATTCAATCTGTTACAGTAGCATCACATAGTCCCTAAAAAGCTCCAGTGGATAAGTCAGGAAAAAAAGTGTCTTAGACTTATTATGAAAACAGTTCATACCTCAAAGACCCCTTGGAAAGGTATAAAAGTCTCCTGACCACAATTTGAGAACTGCTGCATCACGGCTGGCCCCTGGGTGAGAGGGGAGGTTGAGTCTGCTGTGGGAGGTGCAGGGCCCCAGCTGTGTTTGCTGTGGGACCACTTCCTTGATGCAGGCTCAGTATATGAACCACTGTTAAGAAGGTCCTAGTAACATTGTTTTAAGGACCTCAAGACTGAGGTTTCCTCTAAGGATAGGACAATTTCTCATTTGCCAATGTGAGACCATGAGAGTGACTCTGCCACTCTGTGTCCACAAAACTGCATTGCTTAGAAATTGGGCTTAGCACAGCGTGGAAGATCACACTGATTCTTCCCTACCAGACCTGACCCAGCACAAGCCGCATCTTCTGAGTATCTTTTGCAGCTCATGTTCAAAAGAATTAGAGGCTTCTACTATGATTCAAAATGCTGCTTTTAATTTTCACTGTGAAAATACACACCTTTGTGTGGGGACCCCCAGCCTTTGTTCTTCCACGGGGCTAAGAAGAGTCAGGGTAGCATTCGGAATAATGACCATCAAAGTGAATGCTCCAGCAAGAAAAGCAGACAGGGCCCAGGGCCAGGCGCAGAATCTGGAACAAGATGAATGGCATTAGAACCTGGTGGGAAAAACATGACCCACAGACCTGTGCCAGGCTGCTGAGCCCTGCCTGGTCAGGAAAACAGACTCCTGCTGACTCCACCCAATGTCGGGAGCACTACAGATCAAACTTAGGCAGGGACAGGAGCTGGCAGGCCTCAGTTCCCATCACAGAACACTCTTGACAGCAGCTGGAGCCTCTCAGATATCCCCGGGGTCCTGGTTGCTGGTTACTCCACCTACACACAGTTCTGTCCCTGGAGAATATATCTAATACCATGTCTATAATGGAGTATTTGACTTTATCAGTGGTTAATTTTTGTTGACTTTTAAAAATAATATGTCATCTCAGCTTCAAGCATCTACAGAACGTACATATTTTTTGAACAACAGTTTTCATTAACTTTGCCAATTTTGCCCTTTGGGTCAAAACTGACTAATTGATTACTTATGCTTTGAAATAGTTTTTCTAACTCTTTACCTTTTTTCACTTTCCAACTAGGCCACTTCTTTGGGAAGGGTCGATACATTAAGTAAAATAAGTAGATTAGAAGTAACTTGCTCAAGGCTAGGCATGATGGCTCAGGCTTGTAATCCTAGCACTCTGGGAGGCCAATGTGAGTGGAATCACTTGCGCTTAGGAGTTCAAGAACAAGACACTATCTCTTAAAATAACCCAGCACTGTGGTAGGTGCCTGTAGTCCCAGCTACTTGGGAGACTGAGGCAAGAGGATCAATTGTGCCCAAGAGTGTGAGGTTGCTGTGAGCTATAATGAGACAGCACTTTACCAAGGGCGACAAAGTGAGATTCTGTCTCAAAAAAAAATAGTAACTTTCTCAAACTATGCCTGTTAGGCAACTGTCAGTGAAGGACGAATAAAAAATAAGTAGACTTACATTTAGAAAAATGTCATCTGATGGCAGGCAAGCACTAGCCTTTTGGCAGTCAGCCATAATTTTATGGCCACCAATTAAGCAATTAAAAGGTTGTGGTTCCATTTGTCTCATCACCAAGCTAATCGGTCAAGTCTGTGCTGAGCGCCCGCTGTAAGCAAGGGAAAGCAAGCTTGCTTGTCGGGACTGTTTGACCTTCTCCATTTTCTGAGAACTCAAAACTCTCTCTGTCGGAACTTCCGTTAACCGTGTTCTACCTTCTTCCTCTTTCTCTTTCCCTCCCTTTTCTCATCCATTCAATCAAGCCACAGTAAGCACGTTCAGTAGTTAGGAACTCTTGTTTTCTCCCAATGCAAAGCTTTATGGTTGGGTCCTGCTGAGACCTGGCAAGTGTTACCTCTCAGAAGTTCATATAACTAACACCCAGGGCACCCCCACTTCATCCCCTCCAGCTTGACCCCAATATTGGCCATTTATTACACACTCTTCTGGGACCCCTTTATGCCTTCAACCTTGAGGAAAGAGCAGAGAAAAGTCCCAGGAGTCATTTCTGAAAGAGTGAGTGTGAATAAAAACACACGCATTTTAGTAAACTGTTTTCTGGTGTCCTCATATCACCTGGAAATACTGACACTCTGTTTCTCTTGGTATCTGCTAACCTTAGGAAGGTTAAATGTGTGCATGAGCAGAGATAAAGCAGATAACAGATGAGATAGGTATGACTGATAGTTACAGAAGGTAAAATAGATAGTAGATAGATAAGATAACAGAAATTCTTAGAGTACAATTCCTTTGCCCCTCGCTTTGGGACTAGAGAATTGACCAGAAGGCTTGCTTAGCAACCATGGTCAGCAGCAGACCTGGTCAAAAGCCCCTGTGTATTTAACTCCACTTCTGCCTGTGCATACTGGGGGATAGTGGTAGCATCATTTCCCTAGGAACTCCCAGTCTGAAAACAGAACAGACAAACAAACATCTTTTTTCATGCTAACGACACAAATGCCCTTGTATCCATTTATCCTCCTAATACACTTGTTATTTTAAGTTCTGTGATCTATACTCAAGTTCAACAGTTCAAATGCCTGAACCTACCCTGTCCAAGGATGCCCCCTTTTCTCCAGAGCAAGTATTTTTGACCAAAGCTCTTAATAGATGCAGCTCTGGATTCCTGCTTGTTTTGCTGGCTGCTGTTTGTAGCGGAGAAAAAGAAAATAAATATCTAGGGGCCAAGGGAAGCACAATAATTCTTGGTGAGGCATTCACCTGTCCATCATGGTGGAGGTGCAAACTGTGTTTAGATTCCATGTCACTCACGGGGTATATTCCTGGCAACTCCTGCCTGACAAGGCGACAAGCACAGATTATGTCTTTGATGCTGCGTTGTGCTGCAGTTTTATGTGATTTGACATCTTTGCAAAATGCCTGTCTTGCCACAGTGAAGAAAACGTCTGGTATAATTTGTGCGAGAATTTGATGCCTTAATACACCTGGCGATTTAGACATTCCTTGAAGTATTTCTCTGCTTGTGAGAATGAGGGGGCAGTTTGCCTGAGACACCAGTGCTGTCCCAACCCTTGTCACACCCATCAGACCAGAGGGGAATCCCTCCTATCTTCCGTGGAAGTGATACCGTACATATTGTCGTGGTCAGATTGGACACATGTAGCAAAGAATCAGGCCTTACAACTGGGGTGGGCAAGCCGAGAGAGAGGCCAGAGAATGGATGAGGAAATCTAACAGCAGGATATGGGGAAGACACTACCCACATTGGGAATTGCTCCTGAAAAAGCTTAAATTTTAAGGATAATGGCAACCATCAGCATAGCTGCCGTTCATTGTTTGCTTCCACAAAATGTAAATAATCCCATCACCTTTGTATGGCAAGGACAGCTAAGAGACGCCAGCATGTCACACCTCTTGGCTTCCAAGATCCATCAGGCGTGTGGTGACAGGTTGAGAGAGAACAGCGTCATAACTCAAGACGTTTGTGGGATTTGGCTCCAGCAGGGCTGGGCAGGCTCTGACCAACTGATGAGGAGTCTGCACACTCTGTTGGTGGCTGCACGTTCCTGAAGCTCTTCAATCCCCACATTCCTCGAATATTCCAGTCTTTAGGCAGTCAGCAGAAGGAGGTGGGTTTGGACACACTCTTAGTCAAAAAAGAGTTTTGCCTTCCCCCAAATGGAGTAGTTTCACGTAGCAGTTTCACTGCTGCCCCTTCACTGGGTTGTTCAGAGGTCTCCATTAAAGGAGAATGAGCAGGAGGGAAGTGGCCGTCCTGGGCATCTCAGCTGACTCCCTTCCTGCTAAGCAAACCCCTACATTTGTGTGCATTGTACATTGCTCACCAACATCTGGACGCTGCAGCAGTGAGCACTGGCAGTGCAGCACGACTCTGAGCCGTCAGTAAAACACCTGTGGCTTTCACACTTTTAATCAGCTCTGGATTCGGGGGTTGACTCTTGGCTCAGCAGTGAGATGTCTGTGCTCCTCCTCAGCCTCTGAGTCCATAACCTCTGAGCCAAGGCTTAGCTCTGGATAAGAGTGATTTGGCGGTAATAAAACTTGTGCAATTTCTTTAACTGATGTGACAATGAAGGAAATCCAGAAATTAACAGGCAAGTTAAACTCTGATTTGCCAAGATAGCTGCAGTTATCAAAACCCAAGTGCCTCTCTAATTGCATCTTTTCCTTCAGGCCTTTAATTCAGTATAATTCAGAAATAATGATTAAAAATAACAGTCCCTGCTGGGCGCGGTGGCTCACACCTGTAATCCCAAGCACTCTGGGAGGCCAGGGCCGGTGGATTACTTGTGCTCCGGAGTTTGAGACCAGCTTGAGCATGAACAAGACCCTATCTCTACTAAAAACAGAAAAATAGCTGGGCATGGTAGCACACGCCTATCATCCCAGCTACTTGGGAAAGTGAGGCAAAAGAATCACTTGAGCCCAGGAGTTTGAGGTTCTTGTGAGCTATGATGCCAGAGCACTCAACACAAGGGTCGCAAAGTAAGACCCTACCTCCAAAACAAATAAATAAATAGCAGTCCCGTCCCTGCCACCTCTGAGCCCCTGAGCATTACCAGTGCAGACACCAGGCCCCGGGCTGCACTGTGAGGCAGGTGCTGCTCCCATCTCATTTCACAGATGAGACCTGGCCCCAGGAGAATTATGTGCCCTGCCCACCCACCCACAAATTGAATAGTGTTTGGTCCCAGCTCTCTCTATTTTTTCTTTTTCTTATGCAGTTTTTGGCCCGAGCTGCATTTGAACCCACCACCTCCAGCATATGGGACCGGCGCCCTACTCCTTTGAGCCACAGGCACTGCCCCTCCAGCTCTATATTTTGTGAGCTCTGTGATGTAGGGGCAATTATTTAATGTTTCTGAGCCTCATTTGCCCCAGCTGTAAATTAGAAACAAAAACACCTAGCCATTATTAAAAAGTTCAGTTTTCACATGTTATCTGGTGTTACTCATTGTCTGTTACAGGAACAAATGGGAGAATGAATGAAAAAATAAGATCTGAGTTATTTTACTTCTTTAGAGAGCCAATAAATGAAAAAGGTAGGGAGGAAGGCAGGGAATCATTATTAACTAAAATATTCAATAGGTACATTGTTGGAAATACTCAATAGTGTATAGGGATTCTTAACAGAAAAAAATCCACATCTTTTTGTACTTATTGTTCGTGTCTAAAATCCTGGATCCAGGAAACCAGAAAGATAACAAAGGACAATTATTCTTCCCTCGGCTTGTCTGGCCAGCAAACACTTCCATCATCACTGACCAAGGGCTTCTGCAAGGCTCTGAGGCGGCTATAGAAACTCCAGCTGAACAGCCACCAAGCCCCAAGGGTGTCTGCAACACAGGCAAGCACTTGGAGTCACCCAGCCCACCCAGAGCACTGTCAGAGTGGACCACAGGAGGCCAGTCCCACGGCCTGGAGACTCGTGTTTTTAAAATTTGTTCACATTCTGATGGGGGTGGGGGGAGAGGAGTCTCCACTGGAAGTGGAAATTGCCAGGACTCAAGCTGAGCTTTTGATACTCATCAGAATAATGAACCTGCAGAGGGAGCAGAAGGAAATGGAGGCATCTGGGCCTCACGCTGCGCACTGGGGATCACACCTGTAATCCTGGAGCTCTGGGAGGTGGAGGCGGGAGGATCACTTGGG
This sequence comes from Galagoides demidoff, assembly GCA_963574575.1. Taxonomy (NCBI): domain Eukaryota; kingdom Metazoa; phylum Chordata; class Mammalia; order Primates; family Galagidae; genus Galagoides; species Galagoides demidoff. Next base: position 31,149 of record CAUYQV010118923.1, read on the forward strand.
ACCAAAAACTGGAGACCAGCATGAGCAAGAGCAAGACCCCATGTCTACAAAAATTTAAAAAACTAGCCGGGTGTGGTGGTGGGCACCTGCAGTCCCAGCTGCTCAGCAGGCTGAGGCAGGAGGATTACTTGAGGCCCGGAGTTTGAGATGGCCGCGATGTGTGATGAGGCCACCGCATTCCAGCCAGAGCAACAGAGCAAGTCCCTCTCTAAAAAAAAAAGAAAAAGAATCCAGGCACACAATTCTGCAGTTATGGTGGCCACTAAAGCAATTTTTAATAACCTGCCTGGGAATTACTTAGAAGAGCTTCAGGGTCTCCTATAGGCCCCATTATCCAGAGCTGTCACAGAGTGCCTGCCGCACATGTGTGAGTCTGATAAACTGAGAGGCAGGTACACACAGAACGGAGTAGGCTGGGTCTCCACGTCAAATGCACTGGAATGCACTGGTCTTGACACCCTGCACCACCACACACTCCCTGCCTGTGCTCTGTGGGGGATTTCTGAACCTCTCTGAGACTCAGTTTCCCTTTTTGCACTATGTTTGAAAATGCCTGCCTCCAAGGTTCTTATGAGGAGTGAGTTAAGGTAACATTCAGGGAGCTCCAGGGACCAGCAAGTGCTCAAGAACTAGACTGTTCCTAAGAAGACTGAGTACTGCAAAGGCTGCTTTCTTCTTGTTAAATATTATAGTTAAATGATCTCCTTGAGGGCAGCACCTGTGGCTCAAAGGAGTAGGGCGTTGGCCCCATATGCCAGTGGTAGCTTCAAACCCAGCCCCGGCCAAAAACAGCAAAAAAAAAAAAAAAACTCCTTGAATTTTGCTCCATAGGAGGATTTTTGCTTTTACACTTTGATACAGGAGGACCATTGTGTCTATCCTTTCAGGAGAGACAGAACTGAGAGTGGCCTCGGTAGGTCCTTGAAACTAGGGCAACTGATGCCATTTCATGATGCTTTTATTCACTCTATCCCCATGTCACTAGCCTCCTTCACTGGCATCTCCACTGCTTACCCCAGATTAGTAAGTGAAGGTGTGCATGAGGAGTTGCCTCAGTAGCCAGGCACAGAGCTCAATCATACTGCTGGTCCCTATTACGTCCACACCGGCAGAGAGCAGGTACTTAGCACAGATAAGATGAGGGGCACACAATGAGGTCCTCAGACCAGGTGAAACAGCTTTTGAGAGCCAAGGGTACCTCACTCACAAACTCTTTCATCTCATTACTCTGCCTAACAGCCCTTGGAAGTTGACCTTGCCATCCTGATCTGTCTTCTATTAAGACTGTTGCCCAAAGAAGCAGAAGAGTTGGCCCCAACTTACCTGGCTAGTCAATGGCAGGCCTGGGCTGCACAGGAATGGGAGGTAAAGAGGATGTGGTGAGCAAAGGCTGGCTCGGAAATTAGGAGCCCTGGCTTTGCCACTCACTAATTTTGTATCATTTCTCAAGACACCGTCCAGGGAGCCACAAGAGAATGAGGAACACTAGGTAGGGTGGCAAGACCAAGAAACAACCCCCCAGGAGGGTGTGCAGACTCCAAAGGAGCAACCACAGCCACAAGAGGGGCTGGAGTCCAGGGCATCAGGTGGAGGGGCTTCTGGACCACATGGACACAATGGTCTGAGAAGGGCCCTGAGGTCTCCTTTGGGAGGGCAGGAGGGGGCACCCAGGAAATAGCAGTTGAAGCTCACAAGCTCGTGGAGGGCAGCAGGGCCCCAGGCACTTGTTAGAGCTCAAAGAGAGAGACACAGCATCAGGAGGGGATGGACAGGGACCCAGGGGTCCTGGTGTCTGGGAAGGACTGAGGCACAAAAACAAGGCAGACACTTGGTGACCATACCCAGGAGCACAGGGGACCAGTGCTCAGGAGCAAGGATGGAGCTGTATGTAAAGCCTGTGTCCTAAAGGCTTTGTGGGTCCAGCAGATGGGGAGAGTGATATGCCTGCTGGAGTCCTAGTCTCTTAACCCCTCCTGCCTGCACCATGCCTTGCGGGAGGCAGTGGAACCAAACATGCGTGGGGTGAGAAGTAACTTCAGCTGTGGAACTGTGGGCTTTGCAGGGTCATCCTGACACTTCCAATCCCAGAACTCTGGGTGAATCATTGAACTAGAATGAGCTTTAGTCAGTAAAAGAGGAGGTAGATCATGAAGATTGCTACAGTAGCTTGTAAGAATTTACTAGAGGCACATCAGTGAGAACAGATATTAAAATGGGATTTCTCTGGAGAACTCAATGAAGCACAAAGCAAAAAACTTTTTGGAAGGAGCCTAACCTACATTATTTAGGAAAAGTTTGACGTGCTCATTTATAAATTGAGAACAAAGGAATGAGTTCTTTAGGTACACTAAAGTTTAAACTAAATACAGCTCTCCTAGGCTTAGATGGCAAGTAAACACAGAAAATAACAAAAATCTATAACTCGAGGAGCACTTAAAAAAGATTCTGTAGGGGGAAAAAGAAATAGCTTCTGTTCAATTCCAAAACAGCCAGCAAGAACAGAGGGTAAGGAAATTCTGATTGCTGTGAAGTAGAGAAAGCACAGCTGCGCAGAAACTAAAACTTAAATACTTTTGCTGCAGAAGCTTTTCTGTCTTTAATCTCTTTAATTGTCTGCTCCCAGCTATGGTGAAACACATCTTCATCTATTTGAAATAAATTGTGTTGAACAGTCCAGAGCTGCAGATGATGAAGAATTTCTTTCCATTTTCCACAGCTACTGATTCCTCGCTGTCATTTGCCTTTAAAACCTATGTGCTTTTCGAACTGGAGATGGTAAATGTTCTCCCTCTTTCTTGAAAAGTGCCCTCCATCTTTGCCCTCTCCCCACTGGCGCTGCCTCTCTCAGACGCCCCTTCCCGAGGCCCCCCGCTGCTGCTCCTGGGGGCAGGGTGTTTGGATCGTCTTGGTCCTCATGGCCTCGTCCTCCCCTGCCTCCCTTGACCATCCACCCACTGTGGTGATTCTCCAGGTATCTCTGCACCGATGGCTGCAGCCCTGATCTCTACCTGCTCTGAGAGCCCCCTTGGCCAACCGTGGATATTTCAACACAGGTGATGTGCAGGAGTCTCACATGTGTGCAAAATCAGAGTCTAAAACTGGCTACTTACCATCCTCAGCTCTGAAGCAGCTCCCACAGCCTCTCCCCCTCTCTCTGAGCTCCCCCTTCTTGGCCAGAGGCTCCACCAGCCTCTCTACCACCGAAGCTGATAACCGGGTCTCTGTGTGAACTCCTCTGCCATACCTGCAAGCTGTCACCTGGCAGTCAAAGGCCACGTCTCCACTCCCCACACCTCCATCACCACCTGCCCCTGCCCGCCTCTCACGGGGACCCCGACTCTGATTTCTCTGGATGAATCCTCCTCCTGATGTCCAGGTTGCTTCCCGGAAACACATGGCTCATGACACTCTTCTCTAAAATTTAACTTCATACCCAGAGTCTGCAGAACAAAATCCACACACCTGGGTTTGGATTCCAGCCTAAGCATGACTTGGCTGCAAACAGTGTTCCAGAGTGTTTGCACAGCCTGAGCCTCCAGGGGGCGCCCGCTGTCGGCTCTCCACACCCGCCCTCCCTGAGGCGGAGCCTCCCCAGCCCTGGGGTCTTTGCCTGTCCCTTGCTGGCCCTCCAGGTGGCGCCCTCGGTGGGCGCTCCACACCCGCCCTCCCTGGGGCAGAGCGTCCTTACCTGTCCCTTGCTGGAGCCTCAGCCAGGGACCCTTGCTACCCTCTCACATGCCCACCTAGGACCAACTTTCTCTTTCTCGAGCTTCTGCATTGTAGTGTTTCTTAACTACTTAACTTTGTACTGATGTTAATATAAGGAGGCTAGAAGTTCCCCAAGGACTGGGTGGTGGCGAAGGAATGGGTCCTGCGAAGGACCCCTGGGACTCAGAACCCAAGCCCAACACTCACTAGCTGTGTGTTCTTGGGCTTCCCTTTCTTGGAGTGAGATGAGGACCATAACTGACCCCACCTCATCAAATCCCTGAGGGGACAGAAAATCATAACTCATTCAAGGGCTTAGTGCCCCCACCTGGCCCGTAGCACCTGCTCAGGAGGCCTGAGCTTTACTTTTTAGAAATTATTATCCCTCAGCAGTCAACAAACACTCAGCAAGTTTTTAGAATCGAACTCTTCTGAAAAAATGTTAAATCCAGAGCCGCAGGCTCACAGGCAGAAAATCTAAGAATGACTGGAGGTTGGAATGTTTCTGTGCAGCTAACGCGGATGCCCAAAAAGAAACGTGGACGAGTGGGCTAGAGACTGAAGACCCGCACCTGCTGGCCCTGTGGGAATGAGGTCGCACTCCCAGGGCCGCCTTCTCGGCCCTTTCTTGACAATCAGCGTCTGTCTTCAAGCGGAGGGAAATGGCATTTGACAGAGCGCCTTCACTCCGTTGCGCGGTGGCCAAAAGGCCAGGTGCAGAAATAATGGGTCACAGTTGGCGCCCAGTCCCTCCGGCCGGAACTGCCTGGCAAGGCCCTGGCTGCATTCGTCCATGAAGGACGGGGACAAGACATCCTGTCGCTACGGGACACCTCGGAGCTTTCCTGAAAACCCCGCTTCCCTCAGCAACGCTCACGTGAGGAGGTTCACCTTCAGTCTCCCAAGGCCAGGCGTGCAGACTATTCAGGAAACCACCGTATCCCACTTTCACCTCTTTAGGACCAGGGTAAATCTCCGAGGGGGCCACTTTGTAGGAAATTTCTCACGTTTGTAGCTGGCAACGGGAAAGGGGCAGCAGAGAGGATGCTAATTCCCACAGAGCTGAGCACAGATCCCTGGACCAGTCCCTGAGGGAACAAAGAAAAGAAACAGGAGTGCTGGTGGTCCGTGGGCTGACCCCCAAGCCAGCTTCAGGTTAAATCCCTGATATTTATTGGTAAACCATGAGTTCACCTGCCTATAAAGCAGAGATACAGGGGGAGGTAACATGACTTTCCAGCCACAAAGTGGTAACTCTATAAACCGTGATGCCATCAGATAAGTAAAGGAGAAAATACAGCTGCTCTTGTTTAAAATAAAGAAAAATTGCAAAACCTTTGAAATTATCATGGAAAAGCCAAGACTAACATCCAGGGTCCTGACTCTGTGCAGGGTATCCATTCCGGGCATTGGCAGCAGACACTGTGGTTTACTCAGCGCACGCTGCCCCTTCCTGCGACCACATGAGGCCGTATGACACAGGCAAAAACCAAACATCTTAAAGCCCTTAACAAAATCATTTATAAAAAGACATTAGAAACAATTGAAACAAAGGGTCTTTGACCACCTTCTCTCCATTCAGCCTGATTGGAATCAGAGACTCGGTTCTGGCAGCACCAAGCAGGTTGAGTTGGGAACAGGACCGACCAGACAGGGGGCTACCCTCGTGTTTCTCCCCCACCCCCATGACGTGCTCATGCAATTCCTGAGAACCTGCCTGATGTTGGCAAACCCAAATGATTTCCTGCCACTTCTGATGAACTACTGAGGAAGGAGAATCATTGATCCTTTGAGGTGTTCTGGGAGGCAAAGAAGAAATTTCTGAAGCTGTCCAATGTGGCTTTAATGAGAAAGTAATTAAAGTCACCAGCAGAACAGTCCTCAAGTTCGAGTCAGATAACAATGTCATTGACAGCAACTTTCTTCGATAACAGAGGGGGCTCAGGAGACAAATGAAACCAGATTCACCCTGAGTGGTTTTTACTGACAATTCCCTTTTGTTCCATTGGTGATATTTAGTCCAAATTGTACATATATGACAAAGTTTTACCCATTGTTTTCTCTTTTTTGTGAGACATTAAAATGAGGGCAAAGAAATCAGTTGCCACACTGATCCTATGACAATGACATGTCTTCCCTTTTCCATGACAATCTTTACTCAAAGTTCCTTTCCCTTATTACTTCCTTTCTGATGGCAGCAAAAGAACATCCTTTAATAGAAACAAATTTATTTTGATTCTCTGGTTCTGCTTAAGTCCTTTAAAACCCAGTCTGATTTTTCTCAATGTAAATAATAACCAGAGAGACATGCTCTGCTGCGCAAGTGTATCTCAAGTTCACAATTCAATCTCATAATCTTCCTCTCCTTCCTGCATCAGTTTGTTCTATATTAAAAGATAGAAGTAACCAACTAGTATGTATAATTTTAAATAAAAGTATTTTTTTGCTGCTAACTAGTAACAGTCTGCACGTTGCTGATGAAGCTGATCTTATTTCCTATAGACTTTTAAATGGCTTCATACTCACTTTCACATAAACTATATCCTTTTGATAGTAGAAATACAGAGATTATGCTTTGATTTATGATCAGGTTATAAATTTCCTTCTTCATAAAGAAATAATGAAGTCAAGGTTTAACTGTGTCTTCTACAGTAAGAAAGAGAAACCTCAAGCAGAAATTATGCTTGGAAGTCAATTATTCATATATTAAAAAGTGTGAAGAATCAAGGGAAGTGATTAGCAGATCAAATAGAGGCCTTGTCTAACTAACATCAAATTACTCAGCTGTTCCTTGTTCCTTGAAGGCAGGATTTATTAACATATTTACTAATCAGATATTTAGTCAGCATTTACTACCTGCAAGGTGCATTTTGAGAACCTGGAGGAATTACAAAATTAATAGCTGTGAGATTCTCATCTCTAGAAGTTGATAGACTAGCTGAAGAAATGACATACATTGGTAATATAGGTAAAAAAGTGGTGAATACTATGAGAAAATGCGTTAATATTTTATTGCAAGATACAAGGGACAGGAAAGGCAATTGAGGCTTAGCACAAGGAAAGCTTTTGCATCTTTAATATTATATAAATTATCTATTGCTGTTTGATAAAACTATTCTAAGATTTAGGAGCTTAAAAACCACAATAGCTCCCAGTTTCTGTTGCACGGGAATCTCAGCATCTTTCATGGGGTTTCAGTCAAGCTGTCAGGGGCTGCAGTCTTCATCTGAAGTTTCAACTGGAGGGAAAGGGGCATCTACTTTCTGCTCTCTAAAGTGGTTATTGAGAGTCTCAGTCCTCTGCTCTCTGGGCATCTACATAGGCCCGCCACATGATGTGATAGCGGCTTCCTCCAGGGCAAGTGCTCTAAGATGTGTGGTGCATGTGTGTACATGTGTGTAAAATCTCAGCTACAGCATATTCTACTTAAGCCCAGCTCACACTCAAGGAAAGGGCATTATTTAAGTGCATAAAGACAGGAAATGAGGATCATTCAGATTATCTGAATGACTGCTGACTACAAATACCTTGCTTTTCCTATTTAAATGCTAACACAAGACAAGAGTCACTACTGTGCTTAGAGATAACCATACAGTTTTCCAAACCCATCTTGAATGAAAAGTCTCATAAGAATGGTGAGAAAGATATAAATGTGCTATCTGTATCTTCCTCTGCCTTCTGCCTTTTATTGAGGAATAATAAATTTTTTCTCAGCCATCTCAAAGGAGTGCTAGAAAGCAGGGTGGTGTCAAAGTGTTTACTGAACAGAGAGCTGGGTGTGCAGGATAGCACACACACCTACTCTCCTTGTTGTTGCTCAGAACATTTAGTCCTGTCACATCCCTAATGATACTCTGTGATCATGCAGAGGAAAGAACTGAAATCTTGGGGGGCGGAGCCAAGATGGCAGACTGCAGCCAGCTTTTTGCAGAAGCTCCCATCCAGAAGGAGGCTGAAAGGACAGAAGTTTAGCTAATTAGCTGATGGTTTGGAGCAGAGCCAAGAGAGAAGATTGAGGAGCACACTTCAACCTTCCTGAGG